>NQII01000691.1:520760-601953 GCA_002778355.1 Clitarchus hookeri
GAATTTAGGATTTTAGGGATTTAAAGGAACGTAAAACCCACACAAATAATATAAATGCACTCACCAATGTAGGCGGGTTGTACATACTCTTGTCAATGGCCCATTCAACGTCAGATCACTAGATCACTCGATGAAATCACAGTTTTCACGAAGCACCACATACGCGAATATAACGCACTGAAACACTCATTTACATATATACAGAAGCACTCGTTAATAGGCTAATATAACGCAGAAACGTAGTCTTGCTTGCTTTTTTTCCGTCTTAAATCACGAACGAAGCACCATCGAACTGACCACGACCGCTGCCTGCATGCATACTAACGTATGACTCGTGATGTCTTATGCGCCCGGCAGATTGCGTGAATATGCTATGCGTAGCCATTATTAATGGCGGCAGACGTTAACAGGCGTAAACATCAACTTTCGCGATTTCTTTAAATATGTTCTACTTATTTTAACATTACGCCGTCTTGAATATCAACAAGGTAAGCTATGCTGAACCCGTTAATGCAACTTTTGTTGGCATAAAACGTTTCGTTCAAAACGTAAACAAACTGTCAGAAACAGTCACCTCACAAACTTGTTCAATTTTTTAAAATATGTTGTACTTATTTTAAAGCCATGCCCCCAATATATTCGTGTTCTACGTTATTAGTAGAGTCGAAATATACCACTTTCTGGAGTTTTTTTTTATTATTTTCAGAAAAGCCCCTAAACTAGATATTTACCAAAAAACCATGTCAGATATATGAAAGAGTTAAAGATCAACAAAAATTGTTTTGAATTTAAATATAATTCTGGTGAAAAAATGTCAGATTTCTTATCCAGACTTGAAAATCTTATGAAAGGCTTTAGATCAAGAAGTCAGTGACCGCATGTTTATTGGAAAAGTGTTCGCGATAAATACAAATATTTCCCTAGTTCCTGGGAATTAACACCACAAGAAGGATCTGGTGCAGGTAGTTGATGAGGGGAAGCTTCATAGACTTTGATAAGGTGCCCCATGGGACTTTGATGAAGAAACAGGATGAGCTGATACCAGACAAGTGGGTAGTGGAATGGATTGGGGACTTCCTCAGGGGGTGAAGACAGAGGGTGAAAGTGGTGGAGGCAATATCGGGGGAAGGGGAGGTTACGTCAGGGGTGCTGCTGCAGGGAAGTGTTCTGGGCCTGTTGTTGTTTACCATAATGGTAAATGACCTGGGTTTGGGGATTAGGAGAAAAATGAGATTGTTTGTAGATGATTGTGTATTGTATGCAGTGGAGGGAGGGGGTGAAAACTTGCAGGCAGACATTGACAGAATATGGCTGTGGGCTATAGAGAATAAAATGAAGATAAATGTAAGAAAAACTAACATAGTGAGGTTTACGAGGAAGAAGGGGATAAGCAGGGACATGTACAGATGGGAGCAGCAAGAGATAGAAGAAGCAGCAGAATATACGTATCTAGGGATTGTATTGCAGGGAGACCTCAGATGGAAAAAAACAGGAAGAGAGGGTGGTTGCAAAGGGAAGAAGGGCTTTGGGTATGTTGGGAAAGGTGCTGAAGGGAGTCAGTGCTGAGGTGAAGGAGAAGGCATATGGCACATTGGTACGACCTATGTTAGAATATGCGGCAGCAGTATGGGACCTGCACGTGGAGGTGCGACATCTAGAGAAGGTGCAAAGAAGAGTAGCAAAATGGGTGAAGGGTAGGTGGAGAAGACAGGGGCAGGATAGTGAGGATGAAGGGAATTATAGGCCATCAGTGATAATGAAAGAAATGGGGGTGGAGCTTGTTGATGGACAGGAGGAAAGTTGAAAGGCTCGTTAGGATGTACAGGATGGTGAATGGAGAGGGAGGGTAGGGAAGTTTACGCTGCCAGCTAAGTAAGGGGGTGTTTAGAGGGAGAGGAAACAACAGTAAGAAGCTTCAGAGGGTGTGGAGGAGAATGGAGTGGGGTAGGCAGTCTTATGCTTGTGAGGGAGTGGNAACAACAGTAAGAAGCTTCAGAGGGTGTGGAGGAGAATGGAGTGGGGTAGGCAGTCTTATGCTTGTGAGGGAGTGGAATGTGTTGCGGGAGGAATTGGTACTGGGATGGGGGGTTGCAAAGCTCAGGAAGGGCATGGAAGAGGAGTTTGGTCAGGAAGGGGGAGAGGTGAGAGAACTTGCCACCGGGCGGTAGCCTAATAGCGGGTGTAGGTTATTATTATTAGAACATGTCAGGAGTGTACAGAGCAAAATCATACTGGGGTAAATAGTATCTACTTTGACTCGGGCATCTTCCCCCTTAAATATATGGCCCAAACTTTAGCAGCAATGTACTTGTTTAAAATTAAGGCTGACAAAATATTCTGTAACATGTCCACTATCCAAAACTAAGACAGCCATCTATAGACAACAAGAAATAATATATAATTAAGTGATCAAGAGATGTGATTTGTTTTATATGACCAAGATTCTGTAGCCAATAGTTTATGAAGAGTATATTTTATGTTATAGAGCTTAACCTTCAAAATTGGACTACAATGATAATTAAATGGCCTAAAATGAGTGCCTGTCTGTATGCGATATTTTTGTACCAAGCATATCCTAGCCAATAGTTATGTAGAATATATTAGTATTTTTTATTGCCTTGGTAACTGGGCACCAGAATGATAAGTAAGTAATCTAAAATGAATACCTGCCTGTATGTAATATTTTATGTTACTAAGAATATGTAAACAGTTTTTTTTTTAGTATATTTACATATTGTATAACCTCCATAATTGGATACCATAATGATAATTTAGTGACATAAATGGACTGTCCGTATGTAATTTTTGTTACCAGAACCTCGTAGCGTATAGTTGTACATTATAACTGTATTTTGTATAATCTTTGTAATTGGACACCATAATTCAATTTGTAACTTGAAGCAGGACTTCTTTGAGCTGACATGTAAGAAATCATTTGTATTGTTCCCCAATAGGGCAAGCATGCCTTCAGGAAGGAGCCTTCCATGAAAATAAATAAATAAATTAACGAATTTTACAGCTACTTAATCAAAGAAGAAAAAAGGTTTAAAATTACTAATGAAAAAGAAACTGAACTTGACAGAAACAAACTACAATCAAAATCAGAGTGGATCTAATTACCAATACCGTAAATACGGCAGTCAAAATGAGAATAAAAAATTTGAAACCAGACAATATTTGCAAAAAAACCAATCACCTAGAGGAAAACTATTTTTTCCGTATCAAAAATTAAAACTCAAATAAAGATAGTACCAAACAGGTGTCATTTCTAAGCATAACATCCAACGACTTAACTAAAACAGAGTGAATATTAGATTCAGACTCGACAAGCCACATGATAAATAATTAAAAAACCTACTCAAAAATCATAAACAATCTCATCCCAAATAGGATTGGCGAGAAATCTTGTATTATGTCTGCAACAAAAATTGGAAAAATTCAGAACAAACAATGTGAACTCAAGGATGTTCTTTACGTACCTGAACTGGCTAAAAATTTGTTATAATTTGATGCTATTATTAAGAATGGTAGTATATTAAGTTTTCAAAAGATTTTGTGCAAATAACTAAAAATCATGAAGTGGTTTTGTAAGGGAAGAAAAATCAAAATAATCCAGTCATATATGTGATAAATCTTCAGTCTGTGATGAGAAAGGAAGAATCTCTTGTTGCTGACAACAAAAACTTAGCTAAAACATGGCATCAAAGACTTGGACACATCAGTAATAAATATTTGGCAGAACTTGTGAATAGTTCTGATGGAATGAAACTGTGATAACAAGATCTTGCTTATCTCAAAGAACATTGTGAGATATGTTTGAAAGCAAAGAAGGTTTGATTCCAATTCAATAATATTTGTACAGAAGCAACCAGACTTCTCAAAATCATACATCAGTTTTTGTTGGGCCAATTACTCCAATCACTTGGGATAATAGAAGGTATATACTAACTCTACTTAATGATTACACACATTTTATTAAAATATATCTGCTGGTAAAAGTGATGTTTCAGGCAAAGTAATGCAGTATATAACTTACTTGAAGTAGAGAAAAAATTGAATTTGAAAGTTTATAAATTTGAAACAGATAATGGTGGGATATTCATGAATTAAGTTTTAAGAAATTGGTTCCATGAAAAGGGAATAGTTGTACATCGGAGCCATAAACATCCCAGCACCAAGGCAAAGTGGAACACCTTCATAGAACGTTAGTGAATAAAACAAGGGCATTACTTTTCGTCTCTTAAGATAAATACATAGCTATAGGGAGAAGCAGCAATGACTTATTCATTTTTTTTTTTTGCCGAACCACAAATAATTACAAAGAAAAAATTCAATAGACGTTTATATTTGCCCAATAAATGTACATGATGACAGACAGCACCCTAAACATTTCTCACAAACAACTTGGCAACCATTAAAGCTGTAATCTCAATTATAATTTCATTCCAGATCCACACAAAACATTTAAAAGTTAACGAAGCGTAATACAAAATGTTAAGAAAATCAATGAAATGCGCTGTTGATTATAGGTTTTTTAAAACAATATCATATGCAATTTACCAAAAGGTTATGATGATTCAAAACAATTATAATTTACAGATTCATTTAAAGAATATAATTTGACTAGACTTGTGAATAAGAGCAATCACAAAAAAATGAGGGCAGCCTTATGAGCCCAGTAAAGCCTCCTTTATATAAAACAACACATTAAAATATAAAATGAATATCATATAAAAAAATATGAAGTTTCAGTGGAGGCAGTTAGATGACCCGTCAAAGCTCCAGTGAATAAGATTTAATGTAAAAGCACAATTAACAATTAACTACGTCCAACGCGAGAGTCGTGGACATGAAGCATATTGAAAATATTGAAAAATGCTTGGGCAGCAAACTAGACTAGACACTACATATTAAAGGGGGAAACACTCAGCAAAGTTAGGTTTTAGTTAAGCCGAAACCAAATTTAGACTAGCGACAGAGACCGCAATTAAAAAAAAACACTAACTTACCGCATGCCTAAGATGACACATCTATGCCACACAAAACATGAAAAACAATTTAAAAAGACCCAATTAACACACAACTTGTAGTCCATGACTCACCATTTTGTATTGCTCAAACATTCTGCGCCTCAGGCGATAGAAATAAATACAAGGTGCAGCATCACTGCAAAGCGTCTAAAGGACGACAAATTTGACAGTTTAAAACATCATGCACCTCTTCAGGTACTCGTTCTGACGACAACCGGTTGTAGAATAGGAAGGGTGGGAGGGGATCCAAGCCGGGCAAAGAGCAAGCCACCACGCAGAATCAAAATTGATGGCGACTCCTAGCGCGGAGAGTGCTAGCGTCACAACTCCCACCCAAAAACCTGTGCTCTGGCGACCAGTCTCTGAACATCATGACACATTATCAATAGAATACACCGGTACAAAGAGTGGAAAGCTCGTAGACACTGAAGTAGAAATTGAAAAGTAGTGGAAAGGTCCATAAAAAGGATAGATTTCCTAGTTACACGCAGAACATCACGTAGAACAGTCCAACAACAATTCATAGTAAAATTTGTAGTGATAAGCTTCTTCTTGTGGTTGTTGATGATGTAGTCCTCGGGGATGGTGGGCAGCCAAGTGGAAAACAACTCAGCATCAATCAGAGCTGTCTCTTCTCGAGCACATGGTATGGCAGCATGCCAGCATCAAGGGGGATTGCGCATGGAGATACCAGTTGAAGAACTGTCTCTTCAAGCAGACGACTCGAACCTCATCTCTGTGGCAAGACTGGAAACATGCAAAATATTAATGGATTAGAAATAGGAATACAGAACAACCAAGATAACACAGGAAAAGGGTTAGGGAAACAAAGTGCTTGTACAAAATCAAACTTGAACAGCCAAACTGCAGGTACCAAAACATAGTCATTAAACAATCAACTGCATTGCAGACAAAGTTTCAGCTGAGACACATGTGCCTTTCTAAATAACCTGTGTGAGCTGGGTGAAACAAGGCTAACAGTGTTAGGACCTAGAAACTTATTTATCTTAAACGCACCAAGAAATTTCGGTACCAGCTTCCCTGTTATATCCTTCCCCATATCTGCCAACATAAAATTTTTACATAGGACCAGGTCCCTTAACTTGAAGCCTGGTTCATCTTAGCTGTAACCTACAGCTTCGCCACCCCGAGCCTACAGTGGACCTCCTCAAGCAGGCGATCACTGTCAGCGTCATCAAGAGGGGGATGTTCCAAATATTAAGCAAGGGATGGCTAAACGCGGACAACCAAGGAAAGGGAGTGAGGGTGGAACTCCCGTGGAATCATGTAAGGCACTGTTGAATCCTACATTAATGTAATCCGAATCCTGATCCCACTTTGCGTGGTCCTGATTATAAAAAATGGTTAAGCAAGCCTTCAGATTCTTGTTTAATTTCTCTACCTGATTAACTTTGGGGTAGTAAAGACTGGAGGTAAAATGTTTGATAGCCCAGCGAAAACACATGCTCTTAAAAACCTTAGAGGTGAGATACTTGGCATTATCTGTAACAATCTCAACAGGAGCACTAAAGACCTTCTACACTTGATCAGTGTGTGCTTTAACAACGGATGACGCTTTCATATTTCCCAAAGGCAGCAAAATTAAAAAATTAAAATACGTACAAATTTCCTTTTTAGGTCTAACTTAAAGGACCAAATATATCCAAATGAACATTGCTCCAGGTCTTTTGACTTTTGACACAGGTCACATGAACGCATAAAGACAGAAACGTCACCTTTAAGACTAGGCCAGGCATACTGTACAGCAATTTTGTTGAATGTTGTACTGACACCTACATGCCCACCAAACACGGAATCATGAAAGTAAGACAACACCATAGGTCTCAGTGACTCGGGTACAACGATCTTACCAGCGTGTCCACTTTTTTTTTACAAGTAAAATACTGAATACCATTATAAACGGCAAGGAAGTACAACGTCATTACTCAAGTCCCTTTGAACCTGAACACAGAAACCATCATCCGCCTGGGCTTGACGTAACTTAACAAAGAATTCGGGAAAATTCTGTATAATATTGAGAGAATCCTCAGGAACTGCCACCTCATCCGTTTCAAAATCTGCCAGATCATCTATACATACTGTAAAACTCAATGTTTCTCTGTCTGTCTGTTAGTGTGCTTATCACTCGAAAACCACTTATCTGATTTACGGTTTTTTTTTTAAAATTCATAACTGTGTTCTTTGGCAAGATTTTAGTATATATTTTGTTACGTAAAGTAACATAAGGAATAAGCAGTGACGATAATAGTGAAAGGAAAAAAGTTTGCCGCCAGCGCGCTCTCTTGCAATACGCTGTCTAAACCGTTAAAGACGGAACAATATCATGTTGTAAAGAATTGTGTAGAATAAAAAGACATAAAAAAACTTTGTGGTAGCATATATCTATGTATAACAGAGAAATACTAGTAAGCATTTTTACCATTTAATTTCTCAATAAATAAATACGTAAAATTCAAGCGGTTTCCCTATTAAAAACTTAATATTTATAAAAAAAATGTCATTATAACTGTTTAACAAACATAATAAATGTTCCATACAGCATACAATTCCCGCCTATACTTAAAGAGACATAAAAAGTTTTGTGAATAAGTAATTTTTCGCGAGTTGGTTGACTGTACACGGATGTGGAGAGCCATGGNGGGGGGGGGGGGCGCTTATTTAAAAAAAACCTAAGCAATAATTTTGTAGTCCATGCAAGCGGAGCTGGGGGCACAGCTAGTTATTTATAAAGTTAAAGGCTAAAAATTAAAGGTTTTTTGCATATGTAAAAATATTTTAAACTGAAATGCTTGCATGTAATGGATTTTATACATTAAAAAATGTAACATATAAGTAACATTTAACATAGGCCAAAATGGAACAAAATCATTTGGTCGACGAGGATACAGAGTATTTTACATAATTTAAAAGTTGGGCCAAAATACTACACCATTCAAATAAATCTAATATTCCTTGTACAAAAAGTACATACGTGCAAAAACAAAATATAACGATAACAAAGAATGGTCAATTATTGTATCTCTGCCCATTGCTTGTATACCACTGCATTTATATTTGTTTATAATACCTAGTTCCTCTATTTCTTTAACTCTACAAACTCCTCTTAAATTTGTAACATGTGGATTTATTATTTTTGGAATTTTTTTTTATTCATACCTGATTTTGTCCTTTAATTCTGGCCAACACCATCCTGTGGGTCCACTTTTAGTCATCACCGATACTAAATATTTTTTTTTCATCATNTTTTGTCCTTTAATTCTGGCCAACACCATCCTGTGGGTCCACTTTTAGTCATCACCGATACTAAATATTTTTTTTTTCATCTTTTGAATGTATGATTTATTTTATCTGTCCAGGAAAGTACGCAAAATTATATTCAAGAATGACATAATCATAATCTTGAAAATTTTAGCTTTGACAGCTTTCTGTATTCCTAACATATTCAGAGCGGACACACACATTATAATAGGATAAACTAGTCTCTGAGTCAGTGTCTTGAACCATTCTTTACTCGATTTTTAGAACTTTTCTTTTGCATTTCTTCCATTTTCATTTGTCTTCATTTTCCTTTGCTTTCTTCTAGTTTTTTTTTTATCTTTCTTTTCTTTTGCTTTCTTCTGATATTCATGCTGTAGCTCTGAAGTGATAACAGATGGTATTTTCTTTCTTTTATCTTCTTTTACTTCAGGCCAATAAAGGTCTCTTTTGAAAGGTAGTGGGATATTAATTATCAAAAGTTGATGTGGCATGCAGACGAACGAGAGGAAAGAAAAATAAATGAACAAACAGATGAGGTTTTCAACAAATGCAAATACATATACACTTAGATTACTCATAGAACGTAGCATACATTAATTCCTCTACTTCCAGTACCCAGTATCCCAATCCTTCGTCAGGAAAAATTTATAGTTTGGTGAACGACCTTACATACAGTATGAGGATGAGTAGCGACTCTAATTGAATATTCACACATTAAAACCTTTCGCTTACCATTTACTTAACTGAATTTAGAAAATAATTGAACTAAAATTTTTTAATAAAGCTTATAAATTTAATGATATAGAAAAATGAAATTTGTAAAAATAAAGATTACAACACACACACATCTAAGCTGCACCATCATGGAAATACTCAGACCTTAATTTATAAAATTGCGTTAAAGAATTATGTAAACGATAGATACTATGCCACATAAAAATTTTAACATTTTTGCTCACTGACTCTTGAATCAGCATGATTATCAGAATGTAAATAAATTTTGCAGCAGTGTTCATTCAAACAAAAAATTACCAAAACCAATTATCAAGTTAGCATCAAAGCGGTAAGAGGTGAGAAATTTTAAAAGTTCACACAATTGTGCCTCTGGATGTAAAATTGCAAAAATTGTTAATTTAATCTAATTGATTTTTCTTTTAGCATTATATCCACAGAGGCCCATTTGTATAAAGATGTGAACCGAGAACAGAGGTAAACGTGATCTAGCCGAACTGGGAAAATTTTATTGTGTAAACGTTAATCTAAGATCAATTCGCCTTGAACGAGATTCAATATTAACTGGAGAAATTTCTACGATCAAGTTCGGTGAACTGAGTTCAAGAATTTGTATTTAGTTGGAACATAACAACAGCAGGCATGATTTTATTTACAAAAAAAAAAAGTTTGAAGGACAATGGTAAGTAAATATGTAAATATTTGTCACATACGTTGCTGAACTTCGAAATATTTGTTAAATATTTGGAATATATAGATTATTAGAACACCTATTTCTGTATATCATAACCTAATAACCTTTGAATTGTTTCATTTTATTTATTTTTACAGGTATATGACTATTCTGATGAATCTACTGATGATGCTGACAATGAATTCCACCAGGCTCCTGCCTTGTTCCATGAAAGAGGAAACCCTTTCAGAGAAATAACTAATAAACAATTTAAATTGAGGTTTTGTTTGGACAAAAATAAAGTGGAACAAAGGTTGCTTGAATTTGTAATGAAACCAACAAAAATAAATAAACATTTACTCCAATGTGTATGATTTTATTAACGTTGAGATTCTATGCCACAGCAAGCTTTCAGATAGTCATTGGTGATGTTTTTAAAGTAGATGTAGCGACGGCCTGCAGAGCTATTAACGAAATTTCCAGTCTAATTGCTGCATTGAAACCTGAGTTTATTAAAATGCCCAGGGAACAAAATAAAGTGAGGAAAAACATGCAAGCGTTTTTTGTTGTAATGCGTTTTCCAGGTGTTTTAGGAGCACTAGACTGCACCCATATAACTAGTAGATCACCTGAAGGTAACAATGCAGACGTATATAGGAATCGTCTGGGTGGTTTTCACGAAATGTCCAAGCAATCTGTGATGCTAACCTACGCTGCCTAAATATCGTAGCAAGATGGCCAGGATCTGCCCACAACAGCAACATGTTTAGAAATTCTCGATTGCATGTTGAGTTTGAAACAGGATACATCCCAGAAGGCGTACTTTAGGAGACTGTGACTATCAATGTTGTCAGTTTCTCCTGATTCAGTACTCTATGAAGAAACAGCTGCAGAGTGAGCGTATAATCGTGCACATAAGAAAACAATATCAGCAATTAAAAGAACATTTGGTGTAGTACAAAGATGATTTCTCTCCCATAGTATGGGCCTCAGAGTAAAATTAGTACGTGTCCCAATTATTATAATTGCAGAATTTGTCTTGCACAACATAGCTGTAAGTACAATGGATGAAGTACCTGAATGATGGGAATGTTTTGGCTGGAAGGAGAGTGTATGAAGAAATTCCGGTACGCACAGAAAATGATGTCAACAGAAGAGATGATACAGCAATGAGAACAGCATTTATTAATAATATATTTAGGTAAGAATACATTTATAACATTATTTCTTCTAGGCCTAACCTTCTCATCTCTTGCAGTTGTAGTTGTCTAATTTGCCTTTCCATTTCTAAATTCTCCATCTGTATTTTGTGTTCCGCTTCTAAGCATTCGACTTTCAGTGTGTGTTCTGATTCCAACCTCCTTTTATAAAATGTGTATTTAAGTTCAGTAATATTGTCTGTCTTTCTAGACACTGAGTTGCAAGTCGGAGCAGGAGACAGTGAGCATGATCATGATAACTGAATCCACNGTATTTTGACAACTTAGCGGGGGGGGGGGAATCTGTAGCAGTACCAGCCTTTAAAGATTATTTGTTTGTTTATTTAAAGCTGGATAATTATTTATTTTTGACAGTAATTTAAATCCCCTACCTTAAGAAATAGCTAATATCACCTCAAAATTATGATTTATTTATTTCCTTTTGTTACATTGTCTTGCATTTCGACAGTTCTGGTATTTCGTTTATGTTCTACGTTTACGGGTCTCGCTTATCGTACGAAGTGTAAAATATTTTATTGTAGTTGTCTCTATGTACATTACCTGTGTTATCAATAAAGTTTTCCCATTGAGAAATTAACCTAATGAAACACTGATAAGTATATGTTTGATCTCAGGAAGTGACTCATCTGTGATTTTCCCCTTTCTAATTAGCGTCATCGTGAGAACCTTCTGGACTCTTTCTCCAGACGCCATGTAGAGTGGTTCAACATAATTTTTGCTCCAGCGATATCATTGTATATTTTGCTTGTAACCGCCCATCATAAGCTAGGACGGCCTTGAGAGGCGCCTTAGTTATTAAATACGCGGGCCACGTTTGAGAAGAGGCCCGAAACTGCATTGATTAAATTTTTGAATGCTTCAAATCAGTGAGCTGCCTTCTCCACTACAAGATCAGCTTAAGTTTTTATAGTTATGGATAAGATTCAGCATAAACATATGAAACAATATCGCTACTAAATTTTCAGTCAAAAACTTTTCAAGCTAATTTTCCAGAATTTTAATGAAGGGTGTGGTTTATGTATAGAACATTAACCAGAAGCCAGTGGATTAAATTTTCATGTTCTACAGCCGAGCGTAATGAACTTTCAAACAAGATTAGTTTGCTCAGATTAATTTTGAGCCAGTCAAAGAAATTATTCCTCACGTAAATTGCTATTTTATCTGGTATTTTTGGTGAGGTGATTTAGAATTCAGATATCACACAGTTAAGTTCCTTTTAACGACAAGCATTTCTGATTTGATAATTTACCTTGAATTTCTGAACTAAATAATTATTATTTCCATAGTAATTACAATTTTCACGCAATTCCTTCTGCTTAGTAAAACTTCATTTTTCACAGATGTGTAGTATAGACAGTAGTTTGATTTGTAATTTTCAAGGGTATTCTGTTATGTTTTTCATACAAATTATATGAACATTTTCTTTGTTCTTGTCTACATTTTCTGAGTGCTATTTGTCATGCATGTTCTGAAAGTTATTGGATTTTTTTTTCTAAGTATTGCTTTAAGGTGATTAAGAATCATATTGATCACGTACCTGAATTTGACACAATTTTCTGCATTATTTCATTATATTTTCAAGGGTAAAAGCATTTTTCTCACACTATTAATTCACAAAGGGAAGCGGCTTTTGATTGGAGTCACAACGCAACAGCTAGCTGCAGCAAGCAAAGAGAAAATATGTGATGTCTTGGTAATTCTGCTGTGCTTCACACATACGCCCGTAATAAACGTATATATTTTACTTAATCATAGATTTTTTCTCTCTCAAAACAATTTTTATTATTTGCGACTTTACTCACGCCAGTGTTCAGTTCTGGACAAAGAGTGGCGCACAACGTGCAGGCCTAGTAAAATAAGTTCAAGGGATGAGCAATTAGCCTACAAGAGAGCCTTATTTTCTCCGTAGCTCATTACATATGTTACGTGACACCAACGAACACGAAATGGCTGATGACAATTCCACAACCATTGGCGTGCCAGGAACACCTGCCTACAGTGATGAAACAATTTTAGTTGTTGAGGAAAATGCAAACAGTAATTAAAATTTTGTGCATAATATTATTTTTGAAAACATTATTGAAAATTTCCCTTTTCAAAAGATCAAGATAGTACCCGGTAACAGTAGCCCTTATACATTATAAGTGTTCATGCTGGCTGTATATAGTCTTAAGGCAGAATCCAAGGAGGCAATCCAAACGCTTACTAGTAGATTTGATGCACAAGATCGTAAAATGGATGCCGATAAAGCAGATTTTGATAGCAAATTCAATACACTAGATCACAAATTTGAGGCTGTTTGTAATAACGTGACAGAATTAAAGGCTGAATTGCACAGAATGTACTTGCTTTGCAGGTGAAAGTAGATAGCGCAAAACACATAGTAAGTGAACTGCAAACTGTCGTAATTGAGTTAGCTACTAGTCAGGCTAGTAAAGGTTGATGTGTTTGTTACAAGACAATTTCGAGCATTTCGAGATAAGAGTAGACAAGATGCTTACACATGCACTAGACACTACTGAAGAGCAGATAGTTAACAGTACGTTTTAACATGGCTAAATTTCAAAATTCGGTCGAAATGGTAGCAAAAAAGGCTTACAGCAAATTTAGAAAATACGAGATTCTCATTAGAAGGGCAAATGTCTGGATTAGAAACCAGAAGGACTCAAATAGAAACAGGCCTTTTTTTCTACATATCAAGTTCGTATTCAAAATGTTTTGGCAGACGTAGTTAACTAATTGGTTAATTTTGAAAAGCATATAGATGGTAAGCTCAGTCAAACCGAAGCTGCTTACCAAGTTGCCAAGCAAAATTTCGAAAATCAAAGTAGAGAACTATAAGATAAACATAATGAAGTAAACAAGAGGTTGAATGCCTTACAAGTATCTGAATCACATATGCACCCCACTCAAAATCAAAATCACAGTGAAACACACAAGTCCTGGTATGCCTACCTTACCGCAAGAAAATTTTTCGCCAAACACTACATCTTTGCTGAACCCTACTGCTGCGATGTTGCACCATCCAGCGAAACAATGGTTCAAAGGTGTACTAACATTTTCTGGATGTAGTTTTGAAAATCCAATAATTTATTTGAAGAAATTAGAGGAGTACTCAAAATGTTTGGTTTGAGCGATAAAGAGTTATGTATTGCTGTGTTTACGACTGAGCCTAAAGACAACCACATTTTTTTGGTGGGAATTAGAAACTGATAACATACACACATTTGAAAATTTCAAGCAAATTTTCCTTGAGCAGTATTGGAGCGCCCGTATACCAGGCAATTTGAGGACTAGACCCCATTTGAAAAAATATGATTAGCGAGATTTTTGAAAGGACTCGTAATGTAAATGCCCTAATGGGTGATGAGGAGTTTACGGAGAAAATTATTTCCCAATTACCACCCAAATATCAGGATAGATGGGCAGACCAACCGATTACCAATTTTTCAGAATTCAGACATCATATTGAAAATATACAACACAAGAGGCAGAAACCAACAGTTTCAGGAGTTCGAAAGGCCAGTACAACCCTGAACTCCACCTATTTATCATGGTCAAAGCAACAGACAACCACTTGGGAATTCTTCAAACCAATTTTCCAATAATGCCAGGGTAAATGTAATTTGGTTTTTAGCAGTTTCTGACAACACTGAAATTTTTTATCAGTACCCTGAACAGAATAAGCAGCAATTTTATCAGTCGGGTAAGAGGCGAGAGAAAAGGTTTTCTCCTGGTTATCGCAGGAAGAACAATTGCAGCCAGAAGAAGGTAAAAACTTCTGATCCTTTACCTCAGCCCAATACTTACATAAACTCAGATGGTACAGTGTATGTAGTGTCCAGCAAGGAAGGTAAGACAGGCCAAAGTCGACCTACTTCACTGTCTGGTATAAGAGCAGCAAACCCTAGTAAAAATTTGTGGCCAGTACAGCCTATTGCTACTATCCAGCCAAATTATTTAGTACCAACGGCACAAGAGTTTGTAAGTCAGAGGTCAGTACACCCATGACAAGCTGTACAGCAATTAAATGTACCCCGTCAGCACCATGCTAACCTGTATCTTCAACGAGGTGATAGCCAAGGTAATCCTCAAGGGTATTTCCAGACAAATGAAGGTCTGAATCCGTTAGCAGCACCATGTTCACCACCAGTTAGAAGTAACGTGAGGGCTACAGAAACGGTTGAAAATGTCTTTACTGCTAGGCAACCGTTAAACTAGATGGGGGGTTAGTATAGAACGTCTCCCAGCGCTGACCCAATTTGATTTAGTGGGGACACCTGTAGTAAATAAGCTTCCTGCAACACCTGTAAATTTGTCTGGAATGGTTTTTCCAAGTCAAGTTAAGTACGAGGGTAATACTACTGCAGTATTAACTTTAATGATTGATAAGACTGAAAGGGAAAGTGAAGAAAGTTTACCTTGTTCAAGAATATCTTTGTGCCCTGAATGAATGTTAGCCTGTAATGTTACTGTACCTACCTTGTTAGACAGTGGAGCTGAAGTTAGCAGTGGTAGTGAAGAGCTAATTAAGGAAATTGAAAGTCTCGGACACAAGTTTCCTATTTTACCAATTCCCAGATTTAAGATTATTGGTGTCACTTTCAGAGCAAGTTCAGTGGTTAATCGACAGACCGTATTAACTATTGAGGGTCTAGGTCCTAGCAAGTGAGTCAATGTTTTGATTGTTAAAGGACTTGTTAAACCACTGTTATTAGACACAGATTTTATGTCAGTATGGTATTATCTTGAATTGTGGTGGCTTTCTAATCACTTCACCCGACTCTAATTCATCTCTACTGGTGCCAGAAAAGTGGCAAACTTCAGACAGTGTTGTTGCATTGATTAAAAATTATTATGGTATTTTTCATTTGTCTAAGGAACCAAGTAATCTTGTCTCGCCTAGTACTACTGAAGAGATAACTAATGCCATTGTTTCAGTCACTATGATTACTGAACTTCAGAAGCACCATCTGTATAATATGTTAGTACAACATCAGTCTTGTATGTCAGAGCTACCAGGCAAAAATTTATTAAATAAGGTGAAAATTAAAGTTTTGGTTAACGTACCGTTTTGTAGAAAATCCTATACTATTCCAGCTAAGTATTTACCTGAAACTGAGGAATACTTAGAGCTCATAATTGACTGAAATATGCCAGTCCAATGCTTTGTGTTAGAAAGAAGGATGGATCAGTGAGGCTATGCTTAGATGCACGCAGTTTGAACAAGATCACAGTTAAATACAGGGAATGTCCTATACAGACTAGGGACGTGTTAAGACTGTACCTTGGTGTAAGATTTTTGACTACATAGGATATTAGATGTGCATATTGGCAATTACCTTGTAACGTGGCACCTTGTCAGGGTGCCATATTTGTAATGATGCAGCGTCTTTTATTGACGGCTGGAAGTCACGACTCGGTTAGCTCAGTGGTCTGGTATTGACGGCTGGAAGTTACGACTCTGTTAGCTCAGTGCTAGAAGAATGAAAAGCTTTAAAAAAGGCGCCAAACAAAATTAGTCAAGTTCCGGTTTAATAGTTCTATAGTATTATTTATTAATCAATTGGAACAGTTCACATACAATCTTTAGGTATGCAGAGTATGAACAGGTTTACAGATAAGCAGGCAAGTACAGAGCAGCGCCACAGTCGTTTGTTGATTATTTATTCTTGAAAGCTGGCATCGCCAGAGTAACTCGCGACCTCCCACACTGGCGGAGAAATAACGAGTAGGATTAAGTTGCCGGTGTGGGGGTTATTGCCACGCCCGACGCGGCCTCGGCACTGGTTGCTAGTTGTCGACTGTTCGGCCGTTCTCAGTTATCTGTCTCCTGGGTGATAGGCACTCTGTATATTACTTCGCTGCATGCCTACCCCCACTCTCCTCAGAGCATCAAATGCAACCAAATATGGGCATAGCGTGTGTCGCCATGTACGCTCTTCCCACGCTATCCAAACTGTGTCGTAGTAAAAGATAATCAAACTTCTAGAACAAAAACTGTCGATGCTGTTCGGAAAGCTTCCATCACAAATGCTGATGCGTAACAAAAACTAAGATTTTGTGAAACGGCAACTGGATTCCAGATAAACAAACTACCACGGCTTTAATTTTGAATTCCGATATTATTTTACAACACCTGGCAAAGCGAAAGAAAATGAACCGCGTATCCTGAAAATTAATAATACTGCATCATTACAACCTCTATCTGATAAGTCAACGCAGTACACTGCATTCTTGTTTAAGAACCAGCAGTTTGTGTTTACCGTTATGCCATTTGGACTATGCAACGTGGTAGCAGAATTTACCAGATGTCTCGATGCTACTCTAGGAGAAGAATGTCGAGCTTTTGCAAGAGCCTATGTTGACGACATTCTTATAACATCTGCAAGTTTTGAAGAGCACGTACAGCATGTACAAATTGTGATGCCTAAAATACAGAATGCTGGGATGACTGTCAAGATCAGAAAGTCGCTGTTCTGCAGGTCAGTTACCATTTATGGGACATGTTTTGTCTAGTGATGGTATTAGGACTGCTCCTGAGAAGCTGCAAGCCATTGTGCAGTTTCCTATTCCTCAAAATAAACATCAGCTGAGAGCATTTCTGGGTGTGCTTGGTTTCTATAGAAATTACTCAGACAAAATTTCTAAGATAGCAGTACCTTTGTTTATATTGCTAAAGAAGGGGCGAACTTGGAATTGGTAGGCAGAGCATCAGTAAGTATTTGAACATCTAAAAGCTATATTTCTGATTTACCATGTTATTTATCATCCTATTCAGGTAAAAGAATTTTTGTTGTATGCCGATGCATCTGCGTATGCTTTGGGAGTAAAGCTAGTTCATGTAGATGATGAAGGGATTGAGAAGACCGTAGCTATGGCTAGTTGAACTTTGAATAATGCATAGAAGAACTATACTGAGACTGAATGTGAAGCGTTAGCCATAGTGTGGGCGTTACAGATGTTTCGTGACTTGTTGCTAGGTGAGAAAATCAAACTTTTGACAGACCATCAAGCTTTGACGTGCTTGAAGACTGGTAGAGCTTTCGGTTATCGACTCATTCGTTGGTTTTTGTATTTACAAGAATACGACATTGAAGTACAATACATTAGAGGTATCGAGAATGAGGCTGCATATTATTTAAGTCAGATACCCGATGCAGAACCTGATCTATTACGACTACCGAAGAGGCTGAAAGAGTTTGTAATTACGAGCATTAACTCATCTGCAATCAAGTCCAATAATTAGCTCAAAGAACTTCTGAGGGTAATTATCCAGTTTAGTGACTTTTCTGAAGGAAACGTCCTAGATAAACGAAAGTAACATTAATGGATTCTGCACAGCTTACCTTGTTAATATTCAGGAGGTCCTCGTGTTAAAATAAGTAGAACGTATTAAATAAAATAGTTAAAAATACGAGCAGTCTGCCGGTTTGTTTACGGCGGACGCCATGATTTTTGGTGACTCCATGATTCCTGCCATCACCTTATTGGCTTGGGGGTATTGTTACGTCACCGTGACGCGCCAGATGTGATTTTAACAGACATTTTTGAGGCAGTTCAGCAGCTTTTGTGTCTTTGCCGGGGTGAGTTATGACGTCTCAATTCGACGGATTTAAAAACGGAGAAAGCAAGAATGAGTGTTTCTGTGCGTAATATTCGGCTATGAACGAGTGCTTCAGTGTGTAATATTCGCGTATGTGGCGTTTTAGAAGATTATGAGATTTCGTCGAGTGAGGTAAGGTTGAATTAGCCGAGGACAGAGGAATTGTACCCGCTGCCTACCTAGGTGAGTTAATTGATATTCTTTTGGTGTATTTTATGGTTCCTTTAAATTCCTTAATCCTAAATTCGTAGGTTAGTTTAAAACCCTAAAACCTGGGTTAGTGTAAAACCCTACAATCCTAGGTTAGTTTAAAAATGCCAAATAGTGATTCACCCATTGTGGGGTTAGGTTCTGTTAGGTTAGGTGGGCACAAATTATGAAATTAGTCATACGTTAATACCCCTCGTATATTTGTGTTCCACGTCATTAGTAGAGTGGAAATATACCATTTTCTGGAAAGTTTTTTTTTTTACAGAAAAGTCACTAAACTGGATAATTACCCTTCTGAGACCACTACCTAAGTTACAGGAAGAGGATGCATACTTTCTGAAGATTTGAACTAAATTGGAAGCTCTACCACCCAAAGATAAGTTTCACCAAATTATCTGTTTGTCCGAAGAAAATGTTTGGTTTTATCATGGTGAAAATGTTAGCAATTTCGAGCAAGTTTGGAGACCTGTTATTCCTACTAATATCCAGCAGCAAGTTTCATACAAAATTCATACTATATTCGGTTCACGACTGGAAGAAACTTTGGAAAATCAACCTATGAAAAAACACCCTAGCCGTTAGCGACATGCATATAACATTACAAACAGCGGCGAGCGCAGATACAGTTATGCCGTTAGGTTGCCAGCACAGAGAGAGGAAATTGTTCCAAAGTTTTAACATAATTGTTAATTTATCGCTTACAAATGGGTGTCAAAAAGACCTGTATCTTATTATGCCAATTATTAATGACGTGATACTAACGTATTAGATTTCAACGTTTCTTGCACAGTCACATGATCATGCTCAAGGTGAAAGTAACGCGGCCATTTGTTTACTAACCTTTGTTCCTTGTGTTGTTGGCGGCGTGTGGTTGACACACGTGCCAGAGAATTTGTGCGATTATCTTGTTTAACCTATAATAATTCATTTATTTGTCTTGTTTTACTAATATCCACTCTATATTATTTGGTTTTTAATAACGTACGATTTTAATTTGTGCTCACTTTCTCATTGTACTGATTCCTTTTGTTTTTATGTGTTTCGTGCACGTGTCTTTCCTTTGCCACTTTTTTTTAACGTTGCAGTATTTGCACATAAGAATTGTTTTCACATTGTCGAAGACGTAGAATCCTTCACTCGCAAACTCGGCCGTCCTGTCGAAAACTGTCACAACCATTTTAAATAACGTTTTACAATTGCGCGAAACATCAGACTCAGTCTACCACCACGCCATTTTAACGTCTGTAGCGATTTCGATCAATACTGATAATCTTGCCTTCGATGTACAGGAATTTATCTAAAGTCACTAACAATCGATTGTAAATAGACAACAACTATCGATTCATCAAAATACTTGCATTTTGGGTTTATAGAATGAAATATTTTTCGCTGGCATCGCATATTCTTTTGTGTGAAATTCTCAAAATTAAAAACTTTACGCTTGTGGAATATCCATTTATAATATATACATAACTTTTATAATGGGTACGTGCATGTACGAACACATGTACACACACACAGTGGAATGTAAATATTGCCATGTGACTGCCACATGACAGTCACATGGCAATGTTTATTTACCTTTGGCAGAAGGATACGAAATGGGCTTGAAAGTAGATATTTAGCAGGGCTTCAAGAAAGTCTCTTCCAGTCGTGAAGACTATACTCTTTTGATACTTTGGAGCCAATAAACTGTATGGCAGTGTCAAATGTTTTATATATAGGCCTAATATGGTACGCACCATCAGATCAGCTATTACATCTTGAGACTTGTGTCGGAAAGCAAAACAGCCTACTGAGAACTTACAAGGCCATTCGCAAGCTTCCCTACCGCAAGAGCCTTTGCAATTAGTTTCTATAGATGTCTTTGGTCCTTTACCCAGATCCAAGGCATGGGTAAAGTACGTTTTTGTAATGCTGGATTTATTTTCGAAATTTAACAAGCTGCATCCAGTTGTGCAAGCAAATGCAAAAATGCTTCCGTTGAAATTGAAACTGTATATCTCTGAAGTAGGAAAACCCACCTGTATTTTGTCTGACAAAGGAAGCCAGTTTACAGGAGAGTTATGGCAAGCGGGACTATTTAGTTGCTTCAAAGCAACAAGGTATTGTATCTGCGACAATTTCAGTACATCACCCTCAGAACAATTCAGTTGAATGCAGCATGAAAACTATTCGTACTATGATCAGGATTTACTGCCATGACTGCCTGCAGAACTGGAGAGACAAGATCAGCTTGGTTGAATTTGTAATTAATCATACCGTACATTTAACTACAGGCTTTGCTCCAATGGAAGTCCTCACTAGTCAGCGCTTGGGTTGTTTTCTGCCAGATATTGACGTTCTGCCTAAACTTGATGCTACTACAACCGTAGGAGATCTGGACAAGATAAGAAGTGAGTTGCAAGATTTATTGAGAAGATGACTGTTTTTGTCTGCTGAGAACCATAAGCGACAACAAAAGTCCAGTAATTTGAATAAGTTCCAGTTAAACGACTTAGCCAAACTAATCTTGCAAGTTCATATTGGGAGTTTGTCACACGCAAGTTGGTTTGAACTTTTGAAGGTCCGTATCCCATTACTGGTATCACCAGGAATAATTGCTATGAGGTACTTAATATGGATGTTAGACCAGTTGGAAAGTGCATCATTACTCAGTTGAAATAATATCACAAACCCTGCTTGAATGTTCAGCCAACAACTGGCAACAGTGAGTAATATTTCTGCAGCGACAGCAAAGTGCTTGTCAACGGCTTGTATTGGGATTTAATAATTTTGATAAGCATCCAGGTGTTGCAGTGATATAAGGTATTAGAAAGTCCTGCAAAGTGGTAGTTGACAGAGCTGTGAGCATATGTGCATGGTCTAGTGGTTATTTTTCTAGTGGTATGTGTTGTATTTGTCAAGTGTATGATGTTTCAAGGGTACTATGTCATGTGTATTTTTCGCTGTATGTATACGTTGCTCACCTTCACTTGTGCATTGAATAAGGGACATACATGCTACAACGCTTCTGATGTTTATCCTGTCGCCAGAAGTAAGCTACAGACGCTTTTGAAGTCCATAATTATATAGTTGTTGAATAAGGGTCAACTTTGAGAATAGTTTGAATAAAGCTCTAATAAGGCAAAGAAAATGCTGAGAGTTGTAAAACGCCACTGAAGATGATTAAAACATTGTTATCACACTGGTTTCATTTGTACACACGTTATGCAAGGTCAAACAGCTGCGCGGAGTTAAGGTCAATGACTCATGTACACTAGCGACACACAATACGCTCCTAACCATGTCTGGGTATTTGTCGTTTGGTACTTACAGTTCTGATGATAAATACCAACTGGAACAAGGGCTTAAATTATATTTATTAATTTGGGAATAATTTCCAGTTGCATTCTTCTTACGCTTTTCTTCTCTGAATTTTCCGTTGCACGCACGACGAGTTTTCCTCATATGTTATCTTACAATGTATTGTTAAAAAGTTGTGTATATTTTTTGTGAATTTTATTAAGTTGTTACTTGTAAATATTTATTTCTTGATGCAATTGTTTAATGATTATTATTACATTTTCATGAGATATTATTTAAGTTTTCATAAATGCAAATAATTAGTGATTATTGAAAATCACATTTTGGCTTATATTAGAGATGTTAGGGCAATGGAGTAATTACTCCTAAACCATCTCTATTCCATTAATGTCGCATAGGGTCTTCTGAAATAAAATTTTACAGATTTGTAATGTTAGGACAATGTGCTAAGATTTTATGTTACATTGCCTAAATCATCCTCTAAAGCTATTAGAAAAATAGTAGTTAGTGAGGTAGAAACCTATGCAAAAAAATATTTGAAACAGTGCTTATAATGAAATAACGTAATTTTTGAAATTTTGTTACAATGATTTATTGAAATACTAGAATGTTTAGCGTGCCTTAGACTGTATTATGCCACATGTCATTATACAAAAGTGAAGTTGGTATTTAATAATATAAAGCACTAATGATTGTTAATCCACTCTATAAACGCTTTGCAGTGATGAGTGTTATTACCAGTTATGCTTCAGTATGTCTGACCGAGTTTTTGACACTGAAGAAAGAAGCAGACGGTAATGAGATTCAACGACATATCTTGGGAGACAACTCTACTAACTTTCACACACACTTTTCAAATAAAAAGCCACCACTGTCATATCTAATGCAATTTGAGTGTTTCTTGTTTTGTTTCAGATTTACTTGGTTAATGAAGATGTAATAATGTGTGTAATTTTTTTTTTTTGTGTTTTATGTTAATTGTTTAGTGATCTGTTGTGTAATTGTTTAATATATTGTGTGTATAATCTTTTCTTTCCAGCAATTGGTACAACTATTTCAAACTCTTGAGTTTTTAAAATAACAATAATAGAGACTTTACATCATCTTGTAAACATAAACACAACCTTTAAATCCTGCTAAATTTCTGTAAGCTGTTGCAAATCCACCTTAAGTTGTATTTGGCGACTTATGGGGGGAGGGGGCGTGCTAATCTGCAGCAGTTCTAGCCTTTAAAGATTATTTGTATATGTATTTTGAATTAGATATTTATTTATTTTTGACAGTTGTATAGTATTTTAGGACATCACCTCAAAATTATGATTTATTTATTTCATTTGTTTACAGTGTCATGCATTTTGACAGTTTTATTATTTTAGTTTATTTTCTACGTTTACGGGTCTCACTTTGGAAGTTTAACTAATTTATTGTAGTTTTTTCTATGTACATTACCTGTGTTATCAATAAAGTTTTCCCATTGAGAAATTAACGTAATTAAACACTGATAAGTATGTGTTGGATCTCAGGAAGTGACTCATCTGTGATTTTCCCTTTTCTAATTAGCGTCATCGTGAGAATCTATCTGGACTCTCTCTCCAGACGCCATGTAGAGTGGTTCAACATAATTTTTGCTCCAGCGATATCATTGTAAATTTGGCTTGTAACCGCCCATCATAAGCTAGGACGGCGTTGAGAGGCGCCTTAGTTATTAAATACGTGGGCCACGTTTGAGAAGAGGCCCGAAACTGCATTGATTAAATTTTTGAATGCTTCAAATCAGTGAGCTGCCTTCTCCACTACAAGATCAGCTTTAGTTTTTATAGTTATGGGTAATATTCAGCATCAACGGAAAACTCTGGTTCATGTGCGTAGGATTAATTTTATGAAACGATATCGCTACTAAATTTTCAGTAAAAAACTTTTCAAGCTAATTTTGGACATAATTTTTCAGAATTTTAATGAAGGGTGTGGTTTATGTATAGAACATTAACCAGAAGCCAGTGGATTAAATTTTCATGTTCTACAGCCGAGCGTAATGAACTTTCAAAAATGATTAGTTTGCTCAGATTAATTTTGAGTCAGTCAAAGAAATTATTCCTCACGTAAATTGCTATTTTATCTGGTATTTTTGTTGAGGTGATTTAGAATTCAGATATCACACAGTTAAGTTCCTTTTAATGACAAGCATTTCTGATTTGATAATTTACCTTGAATTTCTGAACTAAATAATTATTATTTCCATAGTAATTACAATTTTCACGCAATTCCTTATGTTTAGTAAAACTTCATTTTTCACAGATGTGTAGTATAGAAAGTAGTTTGATTTGTCAATTTCAAGGGTATTCTGTTATGCGACTGCATGCCAGACCCCAATGACACTAATAACAGCTGGTTTGTGAATATGTAAAATAAAACATATTAATTAATCTAGGAACTCTTTCTTATCCACGTATTTTCTGCTTGTTTGATGTGCATCGGCAGTGCAGTCAGAATAGCCAACGTAATATTAATTTTCATTCGTTCATGCATCAGCTGATACAGGATTTTGTAAATGGCACGTTGTTTGTTACCTATACGTCAAGTTGCCACTCACGGACTGTCAAAATCTCGTCAACTTATATGAGACAGACCGTAGTGGGAGCAAGGTAGGGAATTAAAGAGTGCTGAAAGTGATTACTCAACCTAGTTTGGATTATGCCTGCTTATTGACTGGTCAGTAAACCAGTCTGTACCCTGACTATGGCCTGAAAGGCCGATCCTAGAATGCCAACCAGAGTGATGCATAGAATCGGTAGACGCGGAGGCGCTGGGGTGAGGGTGACCCCAGTTGTATGGTACTCTGACTCGCAACATTCTAGGTAGCTGGGAAGCATGGAAGGCTTCGGTGAGCTGATGGGCAGCTTGGCGATCTAGTCTGAGTGGCACGAGACAGCCTTGAACTACGGGCTGCCACCTCTATTTACACACTGAACACAGGGCCTGCTCAGGGGGTGCAAGGGTAACAGAGAGGTTACGGAGAGAAAGGGTGTTGGAGAAGTGGCGGAGATGGCTGAAGGTGGCCGAAGCTGGTGACTCCTTCCCCTCTGCAGTCGAAGGCTGAAGTTGTAGAGAGGCCACTCCATGGTGTGAAGCTGGTTGCGGTCCATCAGGAGGCATCAGCTGGCTGAGTCATCCCTGGGCTACGAGGCAAGATGTGGTGTTTGCAGCGTAACATCTATTAGGAGGGAGGTCGCTGCTGTGGTGAGACTAGACTGGGTTTAATGAAAACACCCGTCCCGCGTCAAATCACCTTCAGTTACCACTCTGTGATAACATATCGGCCGCTTAATTATTTTCACACATTCTGTTTTGTCTTTCAGCAGCTGTGTTTATGAGTTCTCCCCCAAGATGACGCAGCGTACATTTCAGCCGTATGTGGCACACTATCCTACGAGGAAGCACCTCATCAGGAGTTGGTGCACTGCAAAACTATATCTACCATGGAACCGTAACATTATTAACTGGTGGCGACATTAGTGCGGGTCAGATATTTACTTGCATACATGTTGAAAAAATATATACATCTATATATTATGGCCTACTTAAATACATAAATCATGCACTTATAATTGCAAAATATTTTCTAATTAAACATGAAAAGTGGATAACAGCTTGAAAGTTACCTTGTTTACCCAAGTAAATCAAAGCAGGCAAAATACGTGCAGAATGAGTCATCATAAGAAAATAACATAAAGTGTTTATTGTATGCTTTATGTTTGTGGGAATTGTATCAGAGACTAACTGATTGTTTATAATGATGATAGAATTGTGATTTTGCAAGACAGGGCTTTCAATTTTGCAATAATACATCTTGAAGTAAATGTTGCTCAACCTAGGCATCTTTTGATACACATATGCACGTAATGTCTTTTACAATTACACTATAATATTATTTATGAAACATGTCTGTAATTCTCGCAAACACGTCAGAATATGCTACTATAGTTCTCACATTTTTAACACTGTAATATACTTCCGCACACACCAGTTTGACACCTGCCAAAGCTGAGGTTTGGACGTAGGTGTTGTAATCTGTTCTGTGGCGTGAGGCGCCAACACTTAATACTAGTCCTCAGTGATCGGGCGTAGGAATGCTTCGACACTGTTGTTTAATGGTCCAATTCACTAATGAATGAATACAGGGTAATTCATATTTCACAAATCGAGGTTTTATTGTTGCATGAACATGTGAATTGATACATGAACCCTTGAGACAACTCCCTCCCTTTTCTACGTATGCTCTGTACAATTTGCGTCGTAAAAGGGGGGGTGGGGGATCTTCGTCGCACTTGTTGGATGATTCTAAAAGATCCTTTACACTGCGGGATAACTACTAAAGGTCCTTCACACTCGCTGGATGACTGTACTTATCTGGCTTGCTGTGCTGGTAGTTGTTCCTGCAGATGAGGTCCGGTGAGCTGGAACTGCTCTCGTCCTGTCACGGGCGCCTCGGTGACTCGTCTCGACGTCCCTCCTTCTCGGGTCGACGCAGGACTCTGCGTCTGATGGCGGCTGGCTGCCGTGCTCGTCTCCTGCGGAATCACTCCTCCCTCCCGGAATCTCATCGGCCGACTGCCCTGTTTCCTCGGACTCCTGCGGTTTTGTAGGCCCTCATTGCCATATTAAACTGCCCCCGCTTCTCCAGGTAGCCGCGGACCGCCCCCCTGGGTAATCAACCGCGGGCGTGTACTCCAGCTCCGCACTTGGGTCCAGCGTCTGCTGTTTTGTTCTGGTTTACCAGTTTCAGCACTCCGTTCTGTCCGTGCGGAAATAATTGAAAGGGGCCTCTCGTTGCGCTCGTCCAAACGCTCTCTCGGTTTTTATTGTGGTCGAAAGCCTGGGACAAAACACAGCCTGGCAAGGTCATAAATACGTCTCGCCGTTCCTGCCTGCTCGCGGAGTCTGGCGTCTGTCCTTCTATTCTGCCTGGAGGTTTGTTGTTTGGTTCGGCGTTGTGGGAATACCCACATCACTTACTACACTCGCTACAGCGCTGCAGGGACTTTCAGAGACTTTCAGACACCTGTTTGACATCCTATATTGTCAGTATATCGGAGGGACACTTATAGGACACTTTCATGTGGGTGTCTGGATACTTTTGAAAATATATCGTTTATTGACATTCAGCTTCAGTGAAACAGTTAAAAGTGTAATTTTGAAAATAATTTTTTTCTCTAGTATCAAACACTGCCAGTATAACTATAAGTGGTGGTTTTTTTTTGACACAATTAATTATTAAATACCTGATTTCACGTTGCAACCTTGCAACAAACACAATATGCAACTGATGTTAGAAAGTTATGGATCATTTACAAACTATCAGAAATGCACAATGTTGCGAGCATGTTTGAAATAACATTCTATGGTTTCCAATGTATGAATTGTTTTACACATGGTATTTTTTCACTTATAATGGCTGTATACACTAACTTGTATTGTTCCTCGCTGACTGTTTGTATTAAGACACTTTTACACTGGTCTGTAAAAATAAGAATGGAACAGGGATTTCACATGTAACGTCGTGCAGCAGTATTTTGAGTAGAAACAAAGTACACCTACCACATCATCATTGAGATGTAAGAGTGTGGGAAAGGTGAACAACACTACCAAGGGTATCCGAAGGTTGTAAAGGACCTTTATTGGATAGTGGGTTCCAAGTACAGCAGGGCAGAAGACAGAAATGTTCATGTGACAGGGACCATGCAAGAAATGTGTATTCCTCACTGGGGGATATGATTACTCCTGACTGATGTCGCAGGATGTGCACCATCTGTTCATGCTCACTATGAGGTTGTCACTGAGCTCGTGGGACGTCATGGCCAATTTCTGTTGTAGCACTGATTTCAAATGCACTGTCGTTGTTGGCAGCTGATGTACTGCCAGGTGCCTCCCAACAATATGGGTGTGTTTTGGTTAAAACTTCAAAACATCCTTAAGTAGTTTGACCATGGATGATTCACAAAAACAGATTGTGTAAACATGCAAAATTCACATAAATAATCAAGCATGTTTCCAAATGGTTATGTGGTTAACATTTTAAAATGTAAATGGTGTATGCAGGCTTATAATCTGCTTCCAATCAGAAGTACATATCAAATAATGCGAATTAATGTAAATTTGCAAGAAATCACCAATATGATAATTTTTAAATGCTAGCAAATTAAACATGTTTAAGTACTTCTAAAGTGATTGAAATAGCATTTTTCTTGTCCACTCACTTCATTTCCATTCTTCTATCACCTCTTCTTTTCTTTGCTGTTATACCAGATCAACGAAATTGTCTTCTGCAGATTTTTTAGTGGCATTTTCCATTTTACTTCGTTGGGTCCATTGAGAACACCTTAAAAACTATAAAATTGCAATAGTCATGAGATTGTCCAAAATGAGTCCTTTTTCTGTTGGTCATATTTGCACTGATTCTTAAAGAAAGTGTGAGAGTTACTGTATTCAGTGCAAGCTTTTTGTTGTTGTCCATAATAGAAATATGAAAAACTATTGCACTTATGGGATGCAGTGGTGTAGTGGCTAGACTACTTGTCTCCCACCAAGCCGAACCAGGTTCAATACCCGGCCGGGTTGCCCCCGGATTTTTGCATGGGGAAATCATGCCAGATGAGATGCTGCTGTTCGGCTGGTTTTCTTGGGATCTCCCATTTCCCCCGCCCCTTCATTCCAGCGCTGCTTCTCCATACGTCCTTTCACCTTCGTCGGCACTCACCTCAATGTTAAGAGCTACCCAAATCTCTTCACTCACTCTTCAATGACTGCACTTGCTATAATTGCTGAGGGTCATATGGTGCTGTACTAGTGTGATTTATGGAATTTACCTTTTAATTTGGTTATAAATTTATTGTAGTGTAGACAGTGGGGACTATTAACCAAGTGTACTACTACTGTTTATTGAGACACTGGAATGGCCTATTGTAATATGCCGCTCAGTTAAGGACTGCTATGGATTGTTATTCATATATGAGGTGCTACCCAAAAGTTAGGGGAATTTGACAGTAAAAAAAAAGTTGCCTACCGTAACTCCAAGTTTCCACTATGTCCTTTGAAGTAATCCCCTTGAGTATATGTACAGCCATATAGTGATCTCAGCGTTTTCCATATGAGTTCATACATCCCTGGAAGTTCTCAAGTGTGTGTGTTTGTGTATGTGCAATTGTGGGCAAGTATGCCAATTTGTGTGTGTGCACGCACGTATGTGCACTTAGTTTTTTTTACAGCCTGTGATTTTATGTGGATTACCACAATCACATTAAAATGATACCTTTTCAACCATAATTTCATTTTGGTAAGCAGGGGGGAAGAGTCAGGTGAGTGGGAGGAGGAGGGTGGGTATGGAATCTCTGTAATGTTTTTGGAAGTCTGGAAGGAATTGTCAAGCAACTAGTGATGTGCGAGTGGGTGCACCATCATGGTATAGAAACCAATAATAGTTCTTCTACTTGTCCGGACCTGTGTGCCAAATGTCCTCATTTGTTTCAAAATGGCAGTCCTGTGAATGTTATAGAGACTGTTCAACATGGCTGCAAACTTGGTGCATTTTTTCGGCGGAGGTGAATGTGGCTACTTCCACAGTGTTGACTGCTGCTTTATCTCAGGATCATAACTGTAAACCCACGATTCATTACCGGTTGTGATATTAGAGGTGAAGTTGGTCGGTTGTCTCTGACTTTGTTTCCTACAGACAGAAATGTGATGGACCTTCTGTTTGTTGCTCAGTAGTCTTGGCAGACATTTTGCAGAAATGTGTCATGTTAAAAATGCCTGATAAAATGCATTGAACTGCCCCATATGGGTGTCGTATGCCTCGAACATTGTGGATAGTTTGCTAATGATTTGCAAGCATAGCCTTGCAAACTTTTGCTATGGTTTTCGATGTTGAGCTTGTTGATAGTCATCTGGAGTGCTCCTAGTCATCACCAGATGTTCATCCGTCCTCGAAGCATTTGTATCATAAAGAGGTTTTGCTTTGGCTTATGACATTATCTTAAAGACTTCTTGTAACATACAATAAGTTTTAGTATTCTTGGGCCTTTTTTTTTTTTACTTCAAACAAAATTTCATGTAGATTTTTTGCTTCTCAAAATCTGTTACATTGGTTGAAAAAAAATTTAGAATCACTGAAACACAACCTTACAAAACCATACTAAAACAACTGCACGGCTGTTTGTGTATTGATTCTCAAAACATACTGCTAGTCTCATCTACCAACAGAAGAGCTTAACCACATCCAGTTCACGTGTGCTGTTCAAATTACCTGAACTTTGGTTTAAATTGTATTCTGTGTGTATCATTGGCCCCAGCATTATACTTCATGTAGTGTGTGTCTCATTTCATGATTCTGTATGAGCTAGGTATTAGTACTGTTTACCTCCGTTCTTTTTCTGTTTTGTATTGGCATGGTAATAAACGTGTTTATCCATGCTGTTTTTCAACATAATGTACACATTGTCTGTGAACTATATACAGCATGTAAAAAATTAGTTCTAGTTCTGCAGATTTTCTTTCAAACATACCAATTTTCCACACTGGATATTTTCATTATCTGGTGTGCAAACAAAACTTGTAGGACATACAGTGATCCTCAAAGTATACCAGTCACTTATTGATATTCTAATAGTATCCCTTGTTTTTGTATACTTCAACTGTCAATAGACCCTATAAANTGATATTCTAATAGTATCCCTTGTTTTTGTATACTGCAACTGTCAATAGACCCTTTAAACATGCTGCATAAATAATAAATTTAAATGTTTGTATGTTGCAGACCAGTGTCCTTTACGATTTTTGTGCATTCTTCCTTTACAAAGGAAATAAATGGAGATATATAGTTATTGTGCTGCAACATGTAGTGAAAGAAGTATTATGTTGTGACAGGAGGGACAGCGGCAGATGAAGAGACGAGTTCCCGTGCGTTGGATGTGGATGAGCCTCCGGGAGAGGGGGCTCCTCCGCCTCCTGCGGACAGCTGGGAAGAGGCAGCCGACGCAGACCCACTCCTTACTCCAGACAACGAGCAGGAAGGTGTGGGGGACGATGATGATGATCTAGAGGCAGAGGAAGTGATCAAGCCAAAGAAGAGGATTGTCAGCAAGGCTGAGGAGACAAAGAGCAAGAAGGAGCACGTCAATGTGGTGTTCATTGGCCATGTGGGTTAGTGTTGTTGCCTTAGTCATTACCTTGTGTGGGCTTTTAGATTAGTGTTATTTAATGTATTTCACCCTTGCTATGTTGGATTGTTTATGTTTTTCTTTTTCCAGACAGCAAACTTAAAATGTGAAAGTATCTACCTTGACCTAGCAAAATTTTACAAGCTAGCATTATACCTATTTTAAAGCATTGCTGTTCCATTAAACCACAATATTGCCTTTTCTGTATATTTGTGTAGTTTGGAAACTTTTCAAAATAAAAAAAAACACCCTACTTTTTGAGAATTCGAGTAATATGAAAACTACAGTAATAAAATTTTTTGCAGATTTGAAAACACTATAAAAGAACTGAAAATAGGGACATCTATAAAAAAACTACTAAACTGGTTAAGTTTCCAGAAACCAGTATCCCCCAGTAGTAGGGAAACTCCTTTAAAATTGGTGCTTAGCTTAACTCATGTTCTTTTACAATGAAAGCAGCTCAACTGCAGTTAAAGCTTATTTGAAAGAAACAAGCGAGCTCATTTTACAAAATGCCTTTTCCCTGTAGCTGAGTTGTTTTTAAATTCCTTTCATAGATGCTGTTGGGTGTAGTAAAAGCTGTTAAAATTTTTAATTACGCTAAAGCCTCTATTTACCTGACTAATTGGGGAGAGGTATAGTCCGGTAAACCAGAGAGTCCGGTAAATGGTAAAGTACCAAAAAATGTAGAGTTGTAAATATTTAAGTAGCTCACTTTAGCATTAATGTTTACAGAGTGGTGAAGATGTTTGCGCAGCCAGGAGGGATAATGAGCCGCAAGTATTACTTGTAATTTACGACTGACCATTTTCGTCCAAGGGAAAGGAAGGAACAGCGTGAGCTTGTGTAGTTGACATATTTTATGGGTCTCGGCTGAGTAGTAATTGCGGCGAGTATGTTAACTTGCACCACATATACTTTTATGTGGTATAATTTTATTCAGAAGACGTGTGTTTAGTAATCTAAATAAATGTTTAGTTGAAATAACCTCCGGTTTTTCTGCAAGAGGCCACTAAAACTTGAAAAAATAATTTGTCTCGTATGTTAACAGTTTTTGTAATTGATTGGCAACAAGGCATGTTGCATATAACTTCTTGTGATATCCTTTTATTCAGAATGTGGTTTTTTATTAATATGAATTAATGTTTCGTTAAAATGCCCTCTGGGTTTTACACAAGAGCCCATCAAAAATTGAATTTTTGCTCTCCGAAAAGTATACTGTCTCCAGTGTTTCTGTTTTAGTAATTGATTGGCAACAAAACGGGTTACATATACATTTATGTGGTATCATTTTATTCAAAAGACATCTGTTTATTAATATAAATTAACATTTTGTTGACATAACTTTTTGTTTTTGCTCAAGAGGCCATCAAAAATTGAATTTTCGCTCGCCGAAAAATATACTGTCTCCAGTGTTACAGTTTTTGTAATTGTTTGGCGACAAGGGAGGTTGCAGATACCGTTCTGTCATATAATTTTATTGGGATGACATCTGACTATTGAATTAAATTTAATATTCCGTGCAAAAATCATGTTAATATTACACTAGAGATACGTGAACATGGACTTAAAATGCTTGGTGAATCCTCGCGCCACTTGATATTTTTAACATTTTGGGTGACAAGGGGAAGCTAAGTATACACGTATCATATTTTTCAGAAGATGTCTGTCTATTAAAATAAATTTATATTTAAAAAAAAAAGTATAATTTTTGCACTACAGACGATTGAACACTGACTTGATGCAAAAATTGCAGTGAGGGTCGTTTCAGTATGGTTCTACTGTAGTCCAAAACATTTCTTCTTAGTAAACTGAGACTGTAAGAGGGGAAGGAAGTTACAAGGAGTGGGGGTTATACCTGTGTACATAGGTACACATTTACATTTATGGTGCAAATTCTATTTTATCTTTTCATTCAAAATTTTATTGAACTCGTTTCGGCTCGAGTTTCATACAACTTGTCCCCACTCTAAGTTGTAAAAATCAAACTCGCCCATCACTAGTCTTTACTCATGTACAACTCGTACATTTTGTTCTCAAAAATGAAAAGAGTACAGGTCCTGGTCGCCCTTTAGCAGCAAGAATATGATACTAGGCACATATGTCCGTGATAAAAATAGCGGTAGCATTAGCCGCCTTACCAGGCTGTGCCACAATTCACCAAGCTAGGTTCATTTTGTATGTGCTGACATTGACAAGTTTCCATTTGTGTTATCGATCGCCCACCTATTTCTTTCTAATGCCTCGCGCACACCTGCCAGGTGGCTAAATGATGCGTCACAGCAGGTAAACATTGTGTTTGTGTCATCGTTCTCCACAAAATTAATTTTAAGCACTTTTGCCACTGCTCAATAATAATGGCATTCCGAGTGCAGTGACGCAACTGAAACACCTGCTTCTGGGTTTTCTCCTAAGGTGGAAGCAATTTCACACGTCATCAAAACATGTACAATTTTTGTCTTAAATGAATGGCTATAAATTGCAAGTGATATCCCCCCCCCCCTTCTCCCCAAAAAAACCTAGACTATGTTACACGTGAGTAACACCATGCTCAGTGACCATGTAACCACGCCGTTACACAATTCTAAAAATTACTTCCTTCCCCCTGTAACACATTTTATGTCCTACAAGCAACAAGTAGACCCAATGATAACCATTTACATTGTAGAATAAAATCCCCGTATGTAGGTACTGCTTAGTGATTTCCAAGAGCCATGCAAGAGTACACTTTAAAAATAAATTCACATTCAAAAAATGTTATGATTTAGGTGTGGTTAATTATGATTTTGTTTAAAATGAACGTCATCTCGTGAAAGGCAATAAACAATAACACGTAAATTTCTTTGCAGGAAATACCTATTAAGGGTTGTTTGCTTTACTTTTGTACACTATTCTTTCATGTCAGAACTTCCTACTCACTGTAAAGTAGCAAATTCAGGTAAAGATGTGTTAAAACACCACAGACTGAAACACTTGCACACGTTTGTTACCTTAAGTTCGTAGTAATCAAAATAAGAAAAGAACAAAATGCATGACTAATGGCAACATGTAGGTTTTAAAAATTATATGAAAATGTGGCAATCTATAGGAATGTACTTTGTAAAAAAACGAAATTTCTGCAGTAAACAGAATCAAGACACATTGAGCGGGGCACATTCAAGAGTTATACACGCACTCTTGAAGAGTAGATCCAACACAGCGGAGAATGCCAATCTTTCATGCTCGAAGAGTTGTCCCAATTTCATTTGTTTAAGTATTCATTAATAACAATTTCAAACACAAACCCTGACAATCAACATCTAGCTACAAGGAAATGAAGTGTGTCACAAATTATGATCACGGCTACAGTAGACGGCCGCACCTGAGCCATTGCACGATTTTAAAAATAACTTCCACCCACCCACCTGCCTAACACAGCTATTCACGCGTACACATATCTTGCTGCTGAACAACACAATAACTGTACTTCGGATTTTGTCCAATAAATACAAAGTCCACAGATTAGAGGTTTGGTAAACAGGCATTACTGTACGTATTATATTTTGCACCATTTATGTTGAAACTCATAAAATGAAACTCTTGGGAGTACTTGCAAAATGTTTTAGGGTTTAGGTAAAGTAAATCTCAGACTATACATTTTTGGACCATATTTCTGTTGTGCTATTCCAACAGTATTGTATCATGACCTATATAATGAGTCTATTGTATAGCCTTGATCATCAATTCTGTACCCTGTTTCCAAGCACTGCATATTAACACAATGAATAAATGAACAGCTGAGAATAATTTTCTTTTAAACACTTACATCCGTGTGTCTCAGTTTGTTTGTTGGGCTACTTTTAGACACTGTTAAAGTCGCTCTTATGCAGGATTACAAGATAACCTCATAATTTACTGCTTCAGTTGAATTTACAATATTGTTACAATTTCTTAAAAGTCAGTGGACTTGCCAGGTTCGTTAAGGGATGGAGGTCTTAATTAAATAAAAGAATTAATTATAAATTTTATTATTTTATTTACAATAACTGCAATAAAATTTTCTCAACCCAACATCTCACAGTTTTAAAAAACGTTTTAATTACGCATTCGCGTATATATTTTGGAGATCTAACATGGCGCTGATTTTGTCATTTTGTATTTTGGCTAACATCCGCTAGATACAAAATCTTCCTTTAGGACACGGCCTGTGCCTGGTGCAGTGCAGATTTTTCAGCAGCTGCAATATGGTGCTTACAGACAGGAGGACGAAATTGACAGAAAATAACCTAGAGACATGTGCTATGTTGAATTTCAATCAATGAAAAAATTTACATCTTCAATGTAGCAATGAAAATAATTTTTAGTGAAAATGCAATAGTAAAATGTTGACACTTAACAAGGATAACACAAAAAAAATTGTTTTTAAATGCTATTTTTCTAGTTTTTTATGTATGCTACAAAACGCTACAGACCGCACAATAAATGCTACAAAATGTGTTCATAAATGCTCTTTTAACGTACCTCTAATCATAATATAATACCCAAAAAGACTACGTTTTATGTACGCGTGAAAGAGTAGTATGATGAGTGTTAGGTGAAATGTGAAGTCATCGCGTAATCCCGGCCTTAAAACCCATCATTGGTTGCGTATGAGCATCTATCTCACACAAAGAAATAATATGGTGCTATTTTTAAAGAAAGGGTGGAGCATCATTGTACTCTCGTCTGAGTTCACAATTTTCATAAGACAGGTAAAGTTCAAAATTTTCATAAAACAGACAAGTTGGTTGCCAGCAATAATGCATAATTTAACTTAAGACAGTTCTTTGTTTACTTATGTGCATTGCTTAAATGGTAGCTGTATGCTTCATCTAGCTGTTATCTACAAATATATGCACAATTCTAAAGATCTTCTATTCCCAAGCTTATACGTCATTGGTGATGGCTTGGTGAATGATGCAAGAAACCTAAAAATAGTTACTCAGGCCGTGTCCGAATTGGCACTTTTAGTTTACTAACTGGTCACTTGACCTGAATTAGTTGACTAAAATGATGACATAATTGGAATAATACACTGAAGAGCCAAAAAAAACTGGTACACCTGCCTAATATCGTGTAGGGCTCACGAGCAAGCAGAAGTGCCACAAGACGATGTGGAATGGACTTGACTAATGTCTAAAGGTATGCAGTAGGCAATTCACACCATGAATCCTGCAAGGCGGTCCACAAATCCAATCTGCGCCAATTTGAGAAAGGGTTGCACGTCTGTCACGTTTAATGATTCTCGTCAGTCGTCATTTGTCCCGTTCGTTCAAAATCTTTTTTTGACCACAGCGATGTCGAAGATTTGATGTTTTACCGGATTCCCGATATTCACGGTACACTCGTGAAATGGTCGTGCACGAAAATCCAAATGTTATCGCTACCTCGGAGATGCTATGTTCCATCTCTCGTGCGCAGACTATAACACCACGTTCAAACTCACTTAAATCTTGATAACCTGTCATTGTAGCAGCAGTAACCGATCCAGCAGCTTTACCAGACGCTTGTTGTCTTATATAGACACTGCCGACTGCATCGCGTTACTCTGATTGGTTCCATACCGCTGTTATTTGCATATGCACGACTATACCAGTTTTTTTGGCTTTCCAGTTACATCACTGGACACTGGCTGTCAGAAAGGCGTACTCGTTCGTGAAATAGAATAAACTGTAAATTACAAAATGTAGAATTTCCTATAAGCCGTATGACAATAAGTAATAATAATTATGCAATTTGAAGGGCAGAGACCTACTACGCTCCTTTGTTTTTCCGCTATTATTTTGGTATTGATAACTCTTTGGAAATGGATTTACTGAATTATATTAATTTGAAAATAATTGGTTAGCACAGCAAAATTTCAACTAATATTTTTTTATATAATTTTTTTTTCTAATTATTTTTGACTCAACATTTCTCAATAAATTCATATCACTTGCTGTTTACAATTACTGACTTCAATCAATCAAATTTACAATTACCTCAAAGGAATTAACATAATTAAATAACTAGAAATCAGTTCCAATAGACAGTGTATCAAAACCTATTCTGTTATAAATTATGTGTCCATATTTGACAGTTCCAATATTTACAATAAAATCCGTATTACATGTCCATGTCCCACCAGTCCGCGATGTTCTACAATTCTCCGAGTGCCCTCACACACAGTAGGCTTCACTCGTCGGGTTTCACGCCCTCTCATCTCATTCATCTTTCGACATCTTCACGTAGTTCCACTTTCTACCACTGCGCTACGAAGGCAGCAAAAATGCTTTGACATTTTTTTAAATTTTTAAATAAATAATCCAGTCAACAGGTGTAATATGTATTGTAACTTATTTTCATAAACTTAACTTTTAGCACACCTATAAAATGTTATGCAAATATTTTCTCATGCAAAAGCATAGAAAGAAAAACTTAACCTAATTACATGAGGTATTTTTTCTTGGGTAAGAAATGGAAATTTTCGTTATTAATTAATTAATTAATTAATTCACCCATCAAAGAGATTTACTTCGGTGACATATTTTACACAGAATAAAATATAAACATTTATCTTTCATATGAAACTCAAGCCATATTTTTCTTACTATTTTGGAAGTCTCTACAGTACTTTTTAAAAAGTAGTGCATTTACTGTGTTGCTGGTTGCATAACTATAAGGGGATCCACTTTACTTCTACCTTAAGGGCATTGTCATATTTTACATTAATCTGTGAATAATCTCCTTGTGATGGGATTGGGGGTACTAATGCATGAGAGACCATTCAGAGATATTAAGGGGATGTAGTATAATCAGCTGAAAAAATGGCATATTCTCATAGGGAGAGTTTCTGATATGCTAGGCTTTCAATTTCTTTCTTATGTCAGAAGATTTATTTGAAACAAAATGAATCAGTTCAGAAAAAAAATTATTGCCATTTTCCATTTTACTGACGAAAATAAAACCTATACAATAATGTCAGGTTGCTGTAAATAACTAGTATGTTGTATGCATGCGTGATAATTATTGTTTTCTTTTTTAGAAGTGATTTAAAAGTTCAGTTTATGTACCCTTATGACCTGGCTCTATTGTTTTATTGGCCTTCGCAGGAAAGACACATTTGTTAAATTTCTGTGTGGTAACATCATTCTTGTGTTAGTTTTTCCATTACCATAGGGTCTGGAATAATGTTCTGTTTTTACTGAAAAGGAGGTTGAATTTATAAGTGTCAGCACAGGGTGTCCACCCACAGGGAAAACAGGGAAATGTCAAGGAATTTCATGTGACAGGTAAAAATGAAGGAAATGTCAGGAAATTTTTGTTAGGGTCAAGGAAAATGTGAGTAATTGCAACTCTGCAAAATTTGTTAGTTGTGCAAATACAGGGTAGGCAATGTAATTATGTCCATTAGTGTTTTAAAATTTGAATTAAGTTTGTGAACTGGCAATAATACATCTTTGCCAAGTGACATAGGGCCTATATGTACAAAATAAAGTATTTGCCTGTGTGTTTGTAATGGGCACTTGGGTAAAGTCAATAGCATGTGTTGCGAGCTAGATCTGTTGCAGTGTAATTTTAGTTCTACTTCACTGATAGCATATTTTTTTTTGATCAGTTATAGAAAAAAATGATTTTGGAAAGTGTCTGTGTCTGTACTAAAAATAGGTCAAGGAAAATGGTAAGATTCTGCCTGGGAAACAGGGAAAAGTCAGGGAATTCCAAAATGGAACATATTGTACTGTAGGATGTCCACTGTTTCGTATATAAAGTAAAAAAAAAGTGTAGTAAAATGTAATTTATTAAATTATCTTATTAACAAATTGTTTTTATTTACATGAAAAAATTAGATTGTATTTTCTTATTATGTTAGTGACTAAAATTCCACTCTTTTCTTTTACTGCCTTGTTGAATATAAACAACAGAAATTCACAATTAGTTCTCTATGTTAAGGTCATAACATTCATTTAAGTAGACAATGGTTTTATAAAAATAATTCATTGAAAAAATATTAAATTTTATTTTAGATGCTATCAGAGCTGTGATATGGTTGATGTAACATTGTTCACTGAAATCTACATACTGTTACAAGAGGCCAGAGGAGTGTATCTGAGCTCGTGAGGGATGGAAGTCCTACTAAATATAAAATAACGAAATTTTATTTTAAATTTATTTACACAGCTATTATTTACAACATAAAAATATCTTTTTCTACTATTACTCCTTTTATTCTCAGCAAGCGCAATAGTTGAGGTCTCTCAATTCCAATTGAAGTAGTTATTAATATCTCTTATATTGGTTACAGTCAATCATTTAGTTCACCCTCATTATTCACACACATCCAGTCTAATAGTTTGGCTCGTCAGTCTCACTCTTCTCTGTATCAATTCTCATAATCTGCAGACTTCACTCTCGCTATTCACTCTCGCCGCCACTTGACGCTCTGCTGACTCGTCTCTGCACACCTGTCGCTTAAGGTCACACAGTCGTCCAAACTTTATACTCTCAAAAACTGTCTGCTCATTGGCCCATCACACTTAAATAGTCTCAATTAGCCTGATCTGGAAGGTTCCCCGCATCCTGAGTGATGCTAAGAGAGGCTACGGCAATAACGAGAACATTCTTTAGTACATAAATGCAGAAATTCAATTTGCTAACATAAGGAGCATGCAAGCCATGTTACGCTTAATTGCAGTGGCACGCGTGGCAGCATGACTTTGTTCCTCAGATTATGGTGTGGCCGTCACTATTGGGGCGGGCAAGGAAAGCAACGCAGACCAACAAGCATATAACACTGCCCACTCCTCAAGTCTGTTCGTCCTTAACAGACTGAGCAACATCTGGCCCTTCGTAGAGTGCCAATCGATTAATGTGGACAACCTTTGGTTTTGCCTGAGAGCCTTTATGACATCTGAAAGACCATATCATTGATCTTCAGAATCTTATAAAGACCTTTCAACATTTCTGTAGCTTCGGGCAGTACCCTTTAGTCTCTGTGGGTTGTACAGTCACACCAGTTGTCCTTGAAATATCTCTCCCGTCATACTGCGTCTTCATCCTGTCGCTATTTATTCTGAGTAGCAAAAAAATGAATGTCAACTAGTCTATTACGTAATTCGCTAGCATATTCAGGGGCTGCAGCTTCCTCTTCTGTTGGTCAGCTGAACAGCAGGTCACTAGGGAGGTGTAACTCTCTTCCAAATAGCATCTTTGTGGACTCGTGAACTGCCGAGCGGTAAGCAAGGAGAAACGATGACACCTTTGAATCCCAGTCCTTTTGGTTGTCAACCACAGAGATCGACAGGTACTGCTCCAGTGTGTGGCTAATTAATTTTCTCAACCATTCCATCTGACTGAGGGTGTAAGGCTGTAGTCCTAGTCTTTTTCATCCTCAGAATCTTTGATACCTCTTGGAACACAGCAGCTTAAAAATTTCTTCCTTCATCGGAATGGAGTTTGAATGGCACCCCCGCAAACCTCGAGAAGACATTCTCTAAGAGTGCATGTGCCACAGTATGTACTTCCTGGTTAGGGAGGTTAATGAACTCAGGCCACTTAGCAAAGTAATGTTGGGCCACCAGATACTGATTACCTCTCTCTGTGACAGGCAAGGGACCCAGAATATCTACTGCCATCCTCTCGACTGGAGCTCCAACATTGTATTTTCGGAGGTTACCTTGTCCCCTGATTCTTGGGGCCCTTCTTCGCATTGCAGGTGTTGCACATTTGGCACCAATTCTCAACAATGAAACAAGTAGAATCTCAGTCTAACTCTGTCGAGGGTCTTATTAACACCAAAATGCCCACTGGTTACAATGTTGTGCAGTTCCTTTAAGACTTCAGGAAGTGTGTTAGTTGTGTTGGCGCTTGTTTCTTGTCACTATGTAATTCTGTTAATTATTTTCATATGTATTTAATGTTTTGCCTAATATTTTTTTACTTTTGGAATGTGCTCTAGTTTTGCCAATATTTTTGTTTATTCATTTTGAAGTAGTAAAACAAACATTATCATCTGAAAATTTTCTAATCTTTAGATATTTATGTATTAATTTTATTTTATGTTTCTTGTTTAAAAAATATTTTTTTCTTTATGTCTTAATTATTTATGTACATAATATTGTATGAACTCTTAATTTCCAATTATCAAAATGAAAAACTTCATTTGTGAATTATTGTATATCTTTCTTGACTTTTGATTTATGTATCGATTACAGCAGCAGCATGTAGAAGCACGTTGCGTGCTGCTTTAAATACAAATGTCCCTATTTCTTTAGACAATTTGTCCGATATTAAAATTGACGCAGAGTATCGTACCTGCACTGCCAAGATGGTTTCTTTACATGTTTTTTTTTATAATCTAAGTGAAGATGATACATTGTACTCGTATCCCCGGTTAAACAACCGTTAAGCACATCGTAAACGACTTGCTCAGAATCTTTTGACTAAGTATGGTGAGCAATTGTCAGATGCTCAGTTTAAGTCACTTGAGAGCATTGTGGCTCAGACCCAGTCCCTCTTTGAGGCGGTTTTTAATTTGGAGTCAGTCTCCATCAGTGTTATTGAGGACAGTAATAAGGATGTTCCCACCACCATCCCATTACGTTCCAGTTACCACCCAATCCATTCCAGTTAACCTAGTTAATAACCCACCCATTTTCACACTTGCTTCTACCACCCTTCCATCCACTGCCCTCCACACTACATTACCTGTTCAAAGCTCATACTCATTCCATCCGACCACTGTTTTCAGTGCACCTTTGCACATGTCATCTTCAACGTCACACATGTATTCATATGCTTTTGGCAAAATCACACACCTACTTGATAATATGCTGTGTAACTTTCCTGCTACTGATGGTCTTAATGTTCCAAATTTTTTAGAATTTTTGAAAGTGATGGTCAAACTCCATCAGAGTAAAATAGTGCCAGAGGCACACTGCTTGAAATCATTTACCCTTTTACTCAAGGTCCACTTAGTGAATGGACTAGTTTAGCCATGTCACAACATGTTCCATTTGTTGCCTATCATTCAGATATTCTCAATTTCTCTATTCCCTGAAGGTTGCAAGCTCAGTTGCAACTGAGGATGTTTAATCGTTTGCAAGAACCTAGGAGGCTCTTTCTGTGTATGTGAGCAGTGCTAAGGATGCTGCCATCATATTGCGTTTAAATCTCCCTGAGTCCGAAGTGGTTATTACCATATAAGGCTATAACCTCAAGCGCATTCTTGTTTGGTGTTTTTCTCTAAACCCAACACTTTCACAGAGTTGGATAGGGCGTGCATACATTCCCAGAACATCAGATATGCTGACCCAAAAACGCCAGCATATCTTTAGGCCACAAATATAACTTTGTAGTACTGATAAAAGAGAAATTGCCTTATGATTCTTGCACCAAAGCTGTTACTGATAAAAAGGATCAGACACAGAAACTGAAGGGTGACTAATCCCCTTCACCCTCAGATACTCTTGCACGTGACAACCAACTTTCTTGTAGGTATTGCAAAATGTCAGGCCACACGATTGACTAGTGTTTCAATCTAAAAAAAACAAGTCCCGCGGGGACGACAAGTGAGCAATCTTCCTTGCAATTCTGGCAAGTTTGCCAATGCTCAGTATAATGCTCACCTTTTTCAAAATGTGAACCTTTGTAATCACTTTCAACAGCTGTTCGGTCCGTACGACCATGGTGAAAAGAAATCGTTTGAAATATGTCAAGTAAATTTCCCTAATGTAGTGGGCATTCAAAAGGTTATGACACCCCATGTTGATTTAAATTTAGTACCATTATCTGTTAATGCTCTTGTTAATTTTGGATCTGTGCATACCATTATTTCTGCGAAACTTTTTTAGAAATTAAATAAGTTAAGTTCTGTTAAGTCTGTTGAACCTTCTGACATACAATGTTATACCTCGTCAAGGCAGGTTCTGCCAATATCTTATTAAAGTTTAAAATTGGCAATTTTTTTGTGGATACACAGAATTGATGGCTGCTGCTCACCTAATCCTTGGTATTCAAGATGAACATATATTTTTTAAGTTTTCTCCTGACACAAAAATATTATTGGTGGGCTGTCAACTAAAGCAAAGTGTTTCTCCTGAGTGTAGAGCAGAGTTCAATCTTTTGAGCATCTTGAAGAACAGTAGCGTTCTGCTATCTAGAAACAGATAAAACTGCTTAAGAAGGAAAATATCAAGTGCCATCCATATAGATTGGCACCACAAATGGAAATGTTAAGAAATCAAGGTAAAGATTTGTTAGATAAAGGAAGGTGTTATAGAACAATCTACTCCCCAATATGCTAGTCCAGCCTTTTTGGTACCAAAATCCAATGGGAAACATCAGATGGTTGTGGATTACTGAAAACTTGATAAAAACATTGAAATTGAATCACTTCCTCTTCCTGATCTCCACTGGGCATTTCATTGGTTTGGAAATGCAAAATTCTTTACAACTATAGAATAAAATGTGGTCTATCACCAAATCCCTTTGTCAAAAGATTACAAACCAATTACCAGTTCCTGTGTTCCTTGGAACCTGTTTAATTTACTTGTGTGCCATTTGGCTTGGCCATGGGTGCTCAAGTACTTACCAGGCTTTTAGATATGATTTTTCATGATATAAAATTCAAGTTTGTCTATAACCATCCTATAACTATCCTACAGTTTTGAACAGCATTTGGACCACCTAAAATAAGTACTTTCTCGTTTAGAAAAGGCAGGTCCTACTGTTAATCCTTCTAAAGTTAAAGTTGCAGTTCAAGAAATTTAATTTTGGGTACATAAGTTTTTTTCCAGTGGAATTTCCATTAATGCAGAAAGGACAAAATCCATTAAAGATTTTCCTCAACCACAAGATATTAAAGGTATGGCCAGATTTACTGGCGTGATTCAATTTTTGGAAAATTCATTCCCAACCTAGCTGAAAAGGCAGCACCTCTTAATTATAATAATAATAAAAAAATCTGTTAAATTTGAATGGGGTGAGGAGCAGCAAAAGGCCTTCGACACATAAAAAAATTATATTATTCATCTTCCTGTATTACGTATGCCAAATTTTAGCAAGGAATTTAGCCTTCAAACAGACTCTTCAATAGGAGCTGTCTTCAGGAGATTGATGGATGTCTTCAGCCGTTTGCCTTTGCATCCTGCACTCGTACTCCCCAAGAGAAAAAGTCTTCTACTATATATGAATTGGAATGTTTGGCCATAGTGTTTGCCATAGACAAGTTTAGGCAGTATTTGGAACATGCAAAATTTCTTCTTGAAACCGACAACCAGGCCTTGTGGCTTTTAACTCATCCACGCCAACTTGGAAAAAATTGGCCTTTGGATAGTTAGAATTTCTTCTTTAAAATTTAGAGTGAAACAGATAAAAGGAACTCAAAATGCAGTTGCAGATGCTCTATAACATATGTTTGATGGCACCAATGTGGAATCTGAAGTACTTCGAAATTGTAATGTTTTATCTATTTTTCCATTAACTTTTACAGACATTAAAAATTATCACAAATTTAACATCAGGTATTGAACACAAACCATATTTTCTTTCCAAAGGTCTCCTTTGTTGCAGATCTTGAGACAAACTGAAACCTATTGTATTGCCTGATCATCTAAAACCTATGATATTTGAGTATTTTCATTTGTCACCTCTTGGCACTCACCTGGATACACATTAAACTATTTAGGCCATCCGTCAGCATTTCATTTATAAAGGAATGGATGCTGAAATCTCTGAGAGTAAAATGTAGCCAAGTTTGTGCTCTGAGCAAGCCAGCTCAGAAAAACATTTAGGTTTTATGTCTTCAGATGTAGCTGAAAAACCCATGGAAAAATTGTTTATTGATTTGGTTGGTCCCTTTCCCAGGAGTAAATTAGGAAATAATATTTTGTAAGTGTGTGTTGATGCGTTCATTAAATTTGTATGGTTAATTCCAGTTCAGAAAGCCGATGTTATGTCCATTATTCGTGCTCTTAAGTACAAATTTTTCAGAATTTTGGTACACCTTCATCTATTGTCTCAAGACAACGGTTCACAGTTTACCTCTCATCTTTTTAAGAACATAGGTTTTCCTCTCTCCATACGCCACATAACTTTATCTCCATATAATCCTCCTCCTTCGCATGCGGAGCATCTCAATCAAAACCTTCATTCAGCACTCATTGCTTTCCCAGTGACGGACCAAACAAATTGGGATAAAAATTTCCCTTAGCTTCAAATGCCTTTCAATTATGCCAAACATGAATTGCACAAAACTAGCCTATTCAATCTTATGTTTACCTTTGTCCCAAATAACCCTTTGTCGAATTTGTGGCATCTGAATGACTTGTTGCCGAACGATCCTAAGGATGTTCGTGATATTTGGGCATCTGCCCTCAATAATTTAAAGCGCGCTCATTTCAAGAGCCGTGCTAAGTATAACCAAAGTCGCAGTGATAATCCTTTTCATGCAGATGACCTTGTTCTGTGCAAAGTAACCCTGTCAGCAGGGCAGTTGATAAGAAAATGTCAAAAATTTCTTACCGTTTGTTGGACCCATATCAAATCCAACGTTTTTAGATGCCAGTCACTGCCACTTTGGCTGACCCGAGTTCAGGAGCACGTGTCTCGTATTTAAAAAAATTTCATTCTACAAAATAATTCTCTTTTTTGCACTATTTAGGAGCTGCAGACCCTAACTGTGAACTTTTGTTATTCAGTTCTACAACCACACAATTAGTTTCTCCCTCGAAATATTTCAGTAAAATTTGTTGCACGTTACATCCTGACTTTGTCTGGATCATGGACTGATCACTTACTGAGCCAAGACATTTTGTGATCCATGTTATTTGAGATATCTCACTTTAAAAAAAACTGAGGTACTAAGTTAAGTTGATTCCAGGTTAAACTCATTTGTCTTTGTAGCCAATTATATTTTGTGTTCTGAATTCAGATTGTTTGATTTATGTATATGTATATATGTGTGTTTATATATGTATGTATATATATGTGTATGAAAAAAAATATATATATATATAAATAACTGAATTTTTGGTGTTCAATGTCTAGTTATTTGGTGATAATTCTAGTTGAACAATTTGGGCATTTTATATTTGTTTGGGGATTGAACTAGTTAGGTTCCCGATTAGTCGTTCATCTTTTGCAGATGTGACATGCTCCTTGTTTAATTGGGTCTTGATCTGTAGGTCATCTGTTAATTATTTAAATATTAAGTAGTTGAGGTTGTTTTACCCTTGTAGTATGGTTAGTGTAATGGTAATTGGTGTTCTATTTGCTGTTAGGTATCTGTTAGGTAACTGACCTTGCAGTCAGTTTTCTTTTGCCACCTTACTCTTTACGGGGTGACATTTTGTTTTTTCCAGTTTCTGCCCGTTAGACCAACATGTTTGCTCCATTGGTCATCCTCCTGGCTTTTGCCAGCTTCATTTGTGTTTCGTCAGTCAGTGTAAATAATTTGGACACTGGTGTTCTTTTTGATAAAGATGACCTTACTTTCTCAGTCAATTGTTATTCAACTGTGCTGAACTTTGATCTTCGAGAATTACACGAGAAGCGTGTGAAATTAGACATTATGTTGAATACATAGCTTGGTGTGCACAAGAACTGCAAAAGGGACAACAGTTCATTTTAATAAAATTTCAATTTTGTACAATTGGAGGGTAACCTCAATGCCTTTAAGACAAGTGCTTACTCTTACCTCTCTACTGCCTTAGTCACATGCAGAAAGGGGAATGTTTGACATTGGAGGCAAGGTCCTCAAAACAGTTTTTGCAACCCTTAATGATGACGACCTAAATATCTTAGAAAAGAGACTTAATTCTATTGTTGATAAATAAGACAAAATTTCAGTAAATGTTGCTAACCACATCATTTTAATCAAGGATCTTAAAGACCGTATTTAGAATACCACTAAAGGAATCCAGAAATTGGCTACTCACTATTTAAAGAGTTTTAACATTTTGTATTCGGTGTGGAATCAAACTACTCGTGAACTGTGGGATGAGATTGTAATTCTTGGTTTCAGACTAAACCTTAGTACTATGCTATTGAGGGTCAGTGAAGCTTTATCTAGCACCACTCTAGAATTGTTAGATTTGAAGCATGCCATCGAGACTAGTGTCCATGGCAAGTTAAGCTCTACTTTTTTGAATTCAAAGGATTTCATTGGCATTTTGAACCAAATTCAACATTTTATAACACTTCCTTTGCATATGTTTGCCCCAGTGACTTGAAAATCTAGAGTACAAGCAATTATTTATAATTATTCCCTTAATGTTGTGGTGCATGTTCCTTTGGCAGATAAGAATAGTTTTCAGAGTTATCGTGTCTTTGCTTTTCATGTGTTATTTCCCAACATAAACAGGTACCTTTTATTCTAAGTTTCTGACTTTCTTATTGTCAGCTTAGACAGAAAGCTTTTTGCTCATATTTTTGCTAAATTTTTGTCGCAATGTAAAACTTATGGTATTACCATTTGCCCTTCTGACTTTCCATTTTTTGATGCACATGTTAATAGTTGTGAATTTAATTTATTCTCTGGTAAACCTCACCTTGACTTTTGTGAAAAATCCTTTGTATTTCAAGAGTTACCCTTTCTTCAAAAACTCACTCTCTCTGACTGTTGGTGACTAAATTCTCCATTGATGTAACATTTTTATGTATGACTACTTTAGAGTCACAACCTTTCTTCACACTCTCATTGCCTGGAAGTGGTTTTATCAACAATGCTTCACATTGCTACATTGTCAGCCCATATTTTAAGACGTTTGGCCAAGTCCTCTCTGCCATTCATTTTAATCAGTTTTTACGTGTTTACTACATTTTCCAAAACTTATTTGTAATATTACATCTTTGCTGAATTTTTGAATCTGGAATGAAGTAACCTGTAAATCATTTTTGCCTGGTGCATGTGCTTGGGAGTGCTTCGAACTTTCTGTCTTCTGATGCAACATCAGTTGTTTAGTAATTAGTTTGGACTGTTTAACTACGGAATTATTTTTGTCTTCAATGTAATTATACATAAATATAAAGTAATTTAAATTTTCAAATGAAGAGATTGTGGATACCCGACGTGGCCAATACAAAGAAAGGGGGAGATTATTGTTTGTCAAAAACAAATTTTATAATACTCAAAAGGTTGCTAAAAAAAAAAAGAAAGAAAAATACATTTACTCATGCCATAGAGTAATAAAATTATATATATATATATATATATATAGTAGAACCTTGATTATCCGGAGTAATGGCGGGGAGGGGTAGCACGGATAATTGAAAACCATGGTTAATCGAGACACTTTTTATTTAACGAATTACGAATGTACTGTAATATGGGTGTACAATGTCATGTTATAACGTTATCACTGCTTGAAATATGAAGTAAGGAGTTTTTGGTTTTTTGCGGTTTGAAATTGTTTTCCTTACTTCAGTTCTAATTTTTCTCAAATTCATGACGTCATGGAAGTCAAAATTTTCCTGTTCGCAGAAGTTCAGGAGGATATCAACTGCTTCCATTGCTTGACTTGGCTGAATTTTTTCTTCTTCACCGCCAACACTGTCATCATTGTCATTCTCATCGTCCTCTGAATCATCCTGTTGTGTAGGTGGAGTACTGCTTGTGCTGCCATAACGAGCTGCTATGTCACTGTCACTTAGACGTTCGAATCCCTCTTCATTAACATCTTTTTGTAGCCAATCAACAATATCCTCTTTATCAACGTTAGTGAAATCTGGAATTGATGTGGCAAGCTCAAGACAAGCTTCTATATCCCCCTCTTCTATATTTTCTTCGTCATCATAACCTTGATCTAAGATTTTTGCCCACGAAAGTCTTAACGTACTTGCAGGTACGTTTTCCCAAGCCTCACATACTGCGAAAATGGCGTCTTTAATGGTCCACTTTTTCAGAAAATCTTTCAATGAATCAAAATTGTAATTTTCCTGTAAAATAAAACGGAGAAAAATCTTTTTGTACCTTCTTTTCAAACAGGAAATCACGCCTTGATCCATTGGCTGGATTAAGGAAGTCACGTTAGGTGGTAGGTAGTAGACAAAAATTTGACCATCCTTGGTTTTCAGGGTAGTGGCTGAGGGGTGTGAAGGGGCATTATCAAGCAGAACAGCTTTTTTTGGTATCCCTTTCTCATCCAGAAATTTTGTTACAGATGGTACAAAAACGTTGAAAAACCATTCACGAAAAATAGCCTGGTTCATCCAAGCTTTTGGGTGATTGTAATAGTCACATGGAAAACATCTCATTTCTGTTCCTTTAAAAGATCTTGGTTTTTTAGCTTTCCCAATTACGGTTAATTTGAGCTTGTGTGTCCCAGTCGCATTTGAACACGTCATAATGGTCAGTCGTTCTTTGCTAGATTTGTGTCCAGGAGCTGATTTTTCAGATCGCGCAGCGAGTGATTTTGAGGGTAGCATTTTCCAGAATAGACCTGACTCATCTGCGTTGAACACTTGGTCAGGGGACAGATTCAACGTTGAAAGCAATGAATTGAATTTCTCATTGAACAATGTTGCAGCAGTCAAGTCTCCACTCAGAGATTCGCCTTGGATGTCCAACTGTCTTATACCGTGTCAAGTTTTGAACATAAATAACCAGCCCTGGGAAGCATTAAATTTTTCCTCAATTTTCAAATTTTCATGAAACCATTCTACCTTTTCACGAACCATTGGCCCAGAAATTGGAATTCCTTCTGTACGGTTCTGTTTAAACCACTCAAAAAGAGCAGATTCCATGTCAGATAATGATGACTTTTTCATGGTTTTTCTCGCAGCTGATAGCTCAGAAGTGGATTCTGCAGAAGATATGAACTTGAAAATGTCNAGCTCAGAAGTGGATTCTGCAGAAGATATGAACTTGAGAATGTCATTTTTTTTCTTGATTAAGTCACGCACGGTCTGTTCACCCACACAGAGCTCTACCGCAAGTTTTTTTGCACTTTTGCCACAATCTACAGCACGGTTTATAATCGATCCTTTTTTCGTTAGAGAAAGCACGACACGTTTACGTTTAGCACTCATTGTTGACCGCTCGTAAGGACTATGTAAAGCGACGGCCATAATCAAACTGAGAAGTGTGAAATGAACAATTGAGCCGTTTGAAAAGGAAGAGAAGAGGGGCAATTTCTTAGACTAAAGTATGGCCGCTTACTAGCTAAATTCCTAGAAAATTTTAATAAAGGTTCGGCTGCATTTTTTTCTTGGTAGTACCGGGTCTCTGTCTCAAGTTTCTAGGAACTTATATACATCAAACTTCCTGCTTACTCGCCTATGCCTTTTCTTTGTGCCTGTACGTTTTTTAGAATTGAACCCCTTACAAAAACAAAAATTCTCTTGGACTAGTGAGCACGGTTAATCGCGAACACGGTTAATCGAGGTTCTACTGTATATATCTGTTGTGGCAAAACATGTTTCAATAGAACATTTGTTAAAAAGAAAGAAGAATTTTTTATTTCTTTGTTAATTATTTCCTCAATAATTGCCCATGGATAATATATAATTTTATAGCTATAATGTTGTGATGGAGGATAAAAATTTGAGCTACACCATGAGTGTGCCTATTACTTATTTATTACTTTTATGTAATAAGTAAAACAGGAGCACACCCGTATTTTTTGCTTTCAGTAGTAAACCCTAGTCTACACAGGAATCTAGATCCCATCTTCTATTTATGTGCCATCCTTGTGTTATACCGAGAGTACCTATTGGTGCTCAAGTTTGCGTCACAAAGTTGCCACATAACAGGACCAACTGCAAGCGTGTATGTTTTCCATCATTACTTTTCTCAGTTCCTGTAAAGCACATCATTCTTCTTTATAAGGGAATTCCATTATGTCCAGTATGCATTGATTGCTGTGCTCAGGCTGGATATCTCTTCCCATTTTGGCAGACAGCCATCTTCTTTCCACTTTAGTAATGGCTGCAAAGTGGTATCAATCAGTTGATCTTTCCTAATACCCTCATCATTCCAGGTAGGTGACCCATCACAATATACGGAACCTTGAGTTCTTGTCCTTCGTACCTTCAGCAGTTCNCCTCATCATTCCAGGTAGGTGACCCATCACAATATACGGAACCTTGAGTTCTTGTCCTTCGTACCTTCAGCAGTTTGCCACTCTTTTCTTCTTGGAATTCACAATGACGACAGAATGGCTGACATGGTTTCATAGGAAGTGTATCTACATTGCTGTGAACTTGTCCAGATCTGTGTTGTATTTCAGTCATATTCGATGCCTTATCCACCGGCCTATATGACCTTCTGGTTTCTTGAATTTTAAGTAGTCAGCATTGCGACTAACTATCACAGCCTTAAGTAAACTCGCCGTAGGGGTGACACTGTCACAGTACACATGCGTAGAGGCAGAGGGATAACAACAAGGAAGTAGAGAAGGTGAAGGGGTACGGGAACCGAAACTGAGACACGAGCAGATTGGTGATCACACGATTAAAGTTACGATGCGAGGTGCGCGCCGTGACCCTTGCAGCGTAATGAAGCGTCATTGGTTGTTAGAATAAAATCTCTGCAATGAATGTAGTGGTGGAAGTCTAAAATTGTCTTCACCATGGCCATGCATGTAAAACAGAAATTTCTCTCAGGCTTATGCAATACCTTACTGTAGTATTCCATTTGTCTTTCCTTCCCATCCTGAATCTGAGATAATACAGCTCCAATGCCTATATCACTAACATCAGTATCCAAAATGAACATGCCCTCCCAGGACTTGGGGAGATATCAGAATTTCCTTTAGCTTACTAAAAGCTACTTTAAACTCAGTGGTCCAATGGAATTTCCTTTTTGGCATAGTCAGTTCGTGTAGTGCCTTGGCGATTGTGGCAAATACAAGTACAAATAGACAATAGTAGACACATAATCCCACAAAACTCCGGACCTTGGTTTTGTCAGTTTGTTTTTGCCCAATTTATTATGGTTTTGGTTTTCTCGGGTTTGTTTCTATTCCGTGGGTGGACGCTACATGTTCTAAGTAATTTATTTTCTTTTGGAAAAGTTGGTACTTATTGGGAACTAAATTTAGTTGGCTGCGGTCACTTTCTGGAATACAGAGTGTAAGCATGATAGGTGCTCTTCAAATGTCCTTCCTGTCACAGCGTCATCTAGGTACAGATATTTAAAGGCAAGACTTTTTCCATCAGGTGTTCGATGGTGGCAGGGGCATTACAAAATTTCAAAAGGCATAACTTTGAAATGCCAGATTCCTTTCCCTTGGACACAAAATGAAATCTTCTCTTGGTCCTCCGGGGCCACATTACACTGCCAGTACTCACTCTTCATGTCCAAAGTAGAAAACCATTGGGAACCTTCTAGGCTGTTTAGTGTGTCGTCTATCCTTGGAAGTGGATGAGTCTTACTTGCTCAAATTATCAAACTGGCGATAATCTACACAAAACCTCAGCCAACCATCTTTCTTCTTAACAAGAATGATTACCATAAACTAAGTGATGGTCCTGTCACATCTAACTCCCTCATTTCCTTCAGAATTCCCTCAACTACCTCATGCAAAGCTGGTGGCAGTCATCTTGGTATCATCTCCTGTATAAATGTGGTGGCAGGTCGCAAATGTCCTTCCAAGGTCATTTGGTCCAAAGGAAAAGGCATTCCTATTTATCTGCTATAATTCAGACACAGCCTTCTCCTGGCACCAGTAAAGATTTTCTCTTGTTCTTTCTAGCAGTTCCTCTAGTACTTCTGGTAGAGGACATTCGATTTATTTTGCCCTAGAAGCTTCTGGAACATTTGGAAGTACCAGTGTCATCTGCTTGCAAACACCTATCAAGGCCCCTTCCTCAAGATGAATGGCACAATCTGACAAATCTATCATTCTAACTGTCAAACTGTCGAAATTAGAAGAGACAAAATTCCTTGATATGATGACACTACCTGACAGGACACCACCCCCCTCTGCTGGCTCAATTAGACCCAAATGTCTTAACAAATTTTTCTTGACAACTGCCTGTAATGACAATTTCACTAGAAGCAGGTAGCGCAGTAGGTTGTCAAGACTACTGGCCATATAATTGGCGAGGACAAATCTTGCAGTGTTGACACCAACAACTCTGTACTACCTACCTGTAGCACACCAAGTCGAGTATCGATGCAGCACCCCAGACTATGTAGTACATCAAACCCCAAAAGACATTCACCCTCTATTTCTGCTATGTATACATCATGTTTTAGGCTATGGTCACCAAGCTTCAAGTTCACTTTTCTTTTTCCTCTACCTGGTGTGGTCTCACCTGTTACCCATAGTCAAATAGCATCGTTCCGTACTGTCGTCAGGTGATGGCTTGGAGGGGAAGGCCTGAGGATGTCTGTATTACCACTGTTATGGTCACCCCAGTGTCGACAACCATCTGGCAAGGAACATCATTAAGGCTCCCCTCGACCAGTATTGCATCCAAATCCTGCTTCACCGACTGTACATGTAAGAACATTGGGGCCTTCCCTCCAGTAGTCACTGACCTTCACCCCTCAAGATCATTGTTTACAAGTTTTCTGAATATGCTGTACACTCACCTGCCTCTTGCTGCCCGTTTGCCCTGCTGCTGCTGCTGCTTCTGTTGCTGCTGCTTCTGCTTCTGTTGCTGCTGCTGCTTCTGTTGCTGCTGCTGCTGTTATGGGCGTTAGGCTCTCAGGTGCCATGCCGTCTACATGACCAACACTCCGGCCGTTTGGTATGGGCGCTACAAAGCTCTGTAGAACGAACCCTGGGAGCGATGTCCCACTTAGTCGCCTGCATCCTTTAATTTCTTCTTGATGCCGTCGTTTTCGTCTTCGTTCAGCGTCACTGCCTGTACTGAGCATCTTGGTGCAGACCTCTATCTTGCTGACTCCACCGCCAGTGCTTGGGCCAGGGCATCCTACATGTTGTAGGGTGCAACGAGACATATCACTTACTGTACCTCTGTGTTGACGGCATTAATGAAAAAGCACTGTGTTGATGTCGCGAGCCTCTTTGAGGTACCCTTCCAGAGATAGGTGGGAAAGCTATATGTTGTATTGCCACAACTCCTGTAGCGGCTCTCCTGGTCGCTGGGTGTGGGTTTGCAGTTGGTCATGTTGGGCATGTCACAGGTATCAGTCACCAAAATCTAACTCCAAGGGCCAACACCAGTGTGGGGTACTCCAGTCAATGTGACTCTAGCAGAGATTGTAGATTGTAGTATGCTCAGTGCGGGGCCTCTCAGTGCAGCCATGAGGTATGCTTCATTTCATATAAGTTGGCCAGTTTCTGACAGTCAGTGAGTGGCAAATTGACGTATTCGAAACAAACAACGTGCCATTTACAAAATCTTGTATCAGCTGATGCACGAACGAACAAAAGTTAATATTACGTTGGCTATTCTGAGTGCACTGCTGATGCACATTAGACCAGCCGAAAATGCGCGCAATAAGAAAGAGTTCCTAGGTTAATTATTACATTTTATTTTACGTGGTCATAAAACAGCAGTTTTTAGTGTTAGAAACTAAACTTTGTGATAAAATAGTAATGTATAGGTGTTCAAAATGAAATGCACAATAAAACGACTAGTATACAAATGATGAAATGCAACCTCAAAACCTTTTTCACATCGTATCCCGCCCTCTCCAACCCGGCTTTCCTTACGTGCTTGATACTGATTCCAAAAGCATACAAAAATATTGCATAATACTGTTGAATTATTTTCTCTAATAATGTGACGCAATATATTTCAAATACGTTTCGTTCCCAGCCAGTAATAGAACAACAGTCAACTTTACAAGACGCTATCTATTGACTAACTTAAGCGGTTCCAAAATCACTCTGACCTGTTGTGCACGGCATCTATGGGATCTTTTGCGAAGTATTACCAGCTCGAAAAGCGTTCGTAGAATACTTTTACAAACAGTTACTAATAGTTTTTTTTTTTCGTGAGCTCTGTATAATTTTTAAAGTAACATATATTTTGTGTACAGCATTTACGAACGACCCTACACACGCCCTCCAAACTCTGTTTCGAGGCCCCTCTTGCTGCCTGCCGCCCCACCCAAGTAGTTCACCAATTGCAGCACCTCCTCGACGTGCTGACTCGTTGCATCAAAGCCTTCACTTGACGCACCAGTTGATAACGAATGGATACATAAACGAAAAGTAAACATTGGCGCGGCGATAGTCAACTGTCAAGAATGTGGCCTGTTCGGCTGACCAACCATTCAGGGTGGCGACTTTTTCAAACTGGTGTTGGTAATGCCGCCAAGAAGTCTGGCCTTCATAAGACGTGAGCTTGTGACCCCCTTCCCCGTTCCTGGCTGCACGACACAAATGCCACTGAGCTGCCGGCTATCTTCCGAGTTTGCGGTATTGTTTACAACTTGCACTTCTTCCCCCTCTTATCTCGGCTACTTGGGCAGTGATAGTGGAACTTAGCTGCTGAAGAAATTCTTACCTATGTTTTTCCAGTACACTCATTTTCTGTGTCATTCCATTCTTGACACATTGTCATTCTTTCACTGATACTCTATTTTCTTGTCCACACCGTAAGTTCTTGTGTTCACTAACTCGCTAATGCTTTCTATTTTCCTGCCTACGTTCTCATTTACTGTTTCTATTTTCCTGTCAATGTGATCTATTTTCTTGCATACTTAATCACTTACATCAGTTATCTGGCTATTTTCATTCTCGTTTACATTATTTAGATTCTTTTTCACAGTACCTATTTTTATTATTTACATCGTCGCTTCAGCTATACATACTTGCGCTCACTTTATTACTCAAACCTTTCAATTAATGCTTGCAGTGCTTCCATTTCTGCAGACATTTTATCATTAACATTTACTGCTATTATTGCACAAACAATCTTAATATTTTGGTCTACAACTATTACACTTAATTAAATTTCCTTAATATTACTAATTACTAGCCTGTTGTCTAACTTGATTTACAATGATTAGTTAATAATTGCCTCCATCCCACTTCTAACACCAGTGTTACAAGATGCCAGAGGGACATATCTGAGTTTGTGTGTGTTGGAGATCTTAATAAAAATAAAATAACTTACTTTTATTTTTAATTTATTCACACTGATATTATTCACAACATAAAAATATGTGTCTCCACAATCACACCTTTTATTCTCAGTGAGCGCAATTGTTCAGGTCTACCTGAATTCCAATTAAAGTCTTTAACAAGGTCGCTATATTGGTTACAGTCACTTGGTTCACCCTCATTATTTACACATATTCAATCTGTCTATTGCTATCATTTCAAATGTCTCTCACTCACGCATCCAGTCCAGTAGTCCTGCTCGCGAGTATCATTCTTCTCTGTACCAATGCTCATAGTCTGCAGACTCCATTCCCACTATTCACTCTTGCCGCCACTTGACACTCTGCTGGCTTGTCGTCTCCACACACCTTTCGCTTAAGGTCACACAGTTGTCCAAACACTGTACTCTCAAAAACTGTTGGCTCGGGGGCCGGTCACGCTTAAATAGTTTCAAGTTGCCCAATCTGGAAGGTTCCTCGCACCCCGCAGAGAGAGGCTACAGCAATTATCAGAACATTATTTTGTAGATAACTGTAGCGTGCGAACTGCGGTAGGCTAATCGCAGCGGCATGACTTTGTACCTCAGAATACGGCATGGACTTCACACACTCCTTTGCTCACACAATTGGGACGGACAAGGGAAGCAATGTGGACCAGCAAGCATTAACAATACTGTGGTGTGATAAAATTTTGACAGAGATAAGTACATTAGGCAAACAGTTGTAAATTTTTTGTTTACTCTCTGCACACATTAAATAATTTTTACCAGTAATTTTTCAAAACTGTGACCCTCTATTTATCAGATACGTCCCTGACACAGAAAACAAATTTCACATGAAAAAATGTTGTTAAAATATGAGTTGGTTGGTGTCATCTCGGTGAACTGGTTAGGAATGACCCTCAAATAAACAATTTTCATTATTTGAGTTAACACAGCCTGTTAATGATTTAGTGTCTGTGCATGTGTACAACAGGGTGTAAGGACAATTAATTGTTACAGATGCAGGAAAGTCGACAATAGGAGGCCAAATAATGAACCTAACAGGCATGGTAGACAAGCGAACATTGGAGAAATATGAACGGGAAGCCAAAGAGAGAAGTAGAGAGACGTGGTACCTGTCGTGGGCATTAGACACCAATCAGGAAGGTGGGTGATACTTCTTCTGCAAGTGGTTTTTGTAGTTTGAATTTGTTTAGACTTTAGAGTGAGCCATGTATTGAATGTAAACTCGTAATTTTATCACGTTGAGCTACTTGTGCATGGTTCGTACAATGTTATGTCTTGTTAAAGTACACACAGCTTATTAATGCACTCATTGAAAGTAAGGATTCTTCCTATTTGTGAATAAATCATAATTGCCTTACTTGTGTGCGAAGAGATTGAGGATTTCATTTCATCTATCCTATGCTGTCAGTATACATGACAGCATCATTACAAAATATTTTAACCTTTTTAGAAATGTGGTCTGCTGTGTACAACAAAGAACAAGAAATTATTTGTAGTAATGTTATTAATAGTTTGAAAACTATTGTGTTATTTTTTTTGTAGAAAATCATGTTCCATCATTGTTAAATAAAGTCATAGTAATATTTTTTCAATGAAAAAAACTACATTTGCTTCTGAGTACTCAAATTTAATGCAGGATTGTGAGTAATTTTATTTGATTAATTACTGCAGATATTCTTTAATGTAACTACCTGTTAGAATAATTTGGTGAAAATTCTTAACATAAATTAAAAAATAAGCCAGGATGTAGAATTATTTTGAATTGATGTGTGTGTCAGGTAACCACTTATAGATCTTTCTTACAACGCATTCGGTATAATATTTAAATTGAAGATAATGTTGACAGTAAATTTTTGTTCAGTGTTTTTGTTTTTTTTTTGTTTTTGTTGTCCTGAATTTCATGAAATGTTTACATTTTCTTGTCACGTTATTTCCAGGCCTGAGTTATTATTTTCTTTATGTCTTAGCTTAATCTCAATGATATTTGTACTCCACCAACCTATTTATAAGAATAATATAATTTACAAGGGTTTTAACCTAAATCTAACAATATTGATTTCACAAGATAATTAATGTTTGTCAATTTATTTTAATAATTTTTTTAATGTCGTTACTGATTTTTCATTTTTTTAAAATTGTATTTAAGTTTTCTTATACTTTTTAAATTTCATTTTTGGTTTTGGCTGGAAGTTGTTCTTTTTCATCGGCTGCTGTAATATTGCATTTCCGGAAACTAGGCTTTGGGTTGGACCATTTGATTAAGGTGGACGCAAAATTTTTCTGCTGTGATTTTATCAACAAAATTCTCAGTGCCATCCTAATACAGGATAGTTTGCATGGTTCCAGAATCAATTTTAACTTTTTAGGAACCCACGTCATGTAAAGAAGAGGGCGTACGACTTGCTACATGTAATATTTTTGAGTGTGTGATTATTCACCTGGAAGGAGCACCGCTTGATTGCAGCGCTATGACGCCTTGTGGTATAATGCTGTCTGTTTCACACTGATGCCACCAGCTTTTCATTTCACAGCCGGAAAGGCTGTTGGACATTGAATTTTTATTTGTTTAAAGTGAACTGTACAATTCAAGTAATATTTTTGTGGCATTTAATTGTTATGTGGTTTCACAGACCAGTGGTTTGTTCACCCTATCAATTGAAGCTAGAACCGGAGCAATGAACATTTTCCTTCATCGGCATAACAGCTGTGTTTAAATGAAGATATTTTTGCGTTTTGATGGTAAAGTGTGTTCACGTCTGCAGTTCTAAGGAATAATTTTACCCAAACACACCTGCTTTTTACTGTATTGTTTCGTGAATGGTCATATTTTCTAGCAAACTGCAGCTGTATTAATTGTGAAAACTCTTGCAAAGCCATTGATTCTTGTAATGGAAAATTAAATTACAGTAAAATCTTGACAAAACGATTGCTGGTAATAATGATTCTCTCAAAGTAAAAACCATTTTTTTTGGAAGCTGTAGAAAATTGTAGTTAAAAAATCAAAAAAATTGAAGGAAATAGAGCAAAAACTAAGTTTATTACGTTTATTTTGGTCGCTAAACATTATGCATCTCTTCGCCACTCCTGTACAACTCGGAAGAGGGAAATATCCAAAAATAGGCACCACTCTCTAACGTATAACTGTCCACGCCTTCCATCAAGGTTGCCAATGTTGACCCACATGCGCTGGTCTGCTTTTACTTAGTTATGCTCCAGAGTTGCCCTTCGTGAGGTTTCATAATAATAAAAATACTGGACTGAACTGCTGTTAGAAATAAACACAATGTTTCTTAGACATGACTATGTACAAATAGTTTAATTACAAGTTCATATCCAGATACAGATTCTTTTTTTCCTATGTGAAGGTTACAAGGGTAACAGACGAGGTGATAACTTTGTTTGATGTTACAAATAAAACATGATGTACTAATTTGTTTTTAAACCTCTTCCAACAATTCGATACTAAGAAACCAATATTCCTATTTTGATAGCCACATAGATAAAAATCGAAAGCCATGAAATTCCCATAATATCAAGACAAGGAAAGGAAATTAACATTATTTTCTTCCATCTGCTAGAGGTAGAGTAAATCAATATTTACAATCCAGGAGAGCCTCAAAATGGCAGACATGAGCACACATTAGTATCGAAATTAGCATAAAAACTGGGGAGCGAATCGGCTTAAGAAACTGCGCCCGGCTGAATGCTTTTTTTGCAGTTTACTAGAAAATATGACTATTCACTCACGAAACAATACTTTAAAAGGTAGACTTGTTCCGTTTAAAATTATACCTTAAGCCAGTGCCACATGATGCCCATTTCCATAGCAGTTTTCCTACTTCTTTTTCTGCTAGCATTTCTGCTCCTGTGTAGGTTAAAATTCTACAGTTTTCATATCCATGGGCATGCCCGCGGTAATAGAACGTGTTCTAAATTTCTGCTATACCCACGGAGCTGCGACAGACAAGATGGTGGACACCCAAGTAACAACCTCAAGCCATATATGTCAGTTTGCAAAAATATTATGGGTTCTGTAAAACATATTTATGTACAAAATGAAACTTAATGTATGCGTAAGTAATGGGAAACGTTTCAAATTATTCTCACGGTCATAGTAAAACATAACACAACTTAAAAAAATAAGTGATAACTATGAATTTTTGTCTTTTATTTGACCATTTACATGACCAGATTGTAAGTTGTGTGTGTAGCCCAGTGGGTTGGTGCGCGGATCTGCGCCACATAACTTTAGGTTTTAGAGTTTAAATCTCTGTTGTGTAACGAGATTTTTGTAGTTATTTTATGTGATACATCATTGTTGTTTATACACTGAAGAGCCAAAAAAAACTGGTAAGGCATGCGTATGCAAATAACAGAGGTATGGAACCAATCAGAGTAACGCGATGCGGTCGGCAGCTGGATCGGTTACTGCTGCTACAATGGCAGGTTATCAAGATTTAAATGAGTTTGAACATGTTGTTAAAGCCTGCGCACTAGAGATGGGACATAGCATCTCCGAGGTAGCGATAACATTTGAATTTTCGCGTACGACCATTTCATGAGTGTACCGTGAATATTGGGAATCCGGTAAAACATCACATCTTCGACATCGCTGCGGCAGGAAAAAGATCGCGAAAGAACGGGACAAACGACGACTGACGAGAATCATTAACCGAGACAGACGTGCAACCCTTTCTCAAATTGGCGCAGATTGGATTTGTGGACTGCCCTGCAGGATTCATGGTGTGAATTGCCTCCTGCATACCTTCAGACATTATTTGAGTCCATGCCACATCGTATTGCGGCACTTCTGCGTGCAAGGGGGGCCCTACACAATATTAGGCAGGTGTACCAGTTTCTTTGGCTCTTCAGTGTAATTTATGTTATTGTTGTAAAACGTTTATTTCTAGAATATCTGTTTCTAAAAGCAATTATATGCAAGTATTTGCACAGTGCAATCGACCTATGGTTGTTGTGCCTATGGTTGTTTGCTAATTAAATTAATTGGTTTCCAAAGTAGATAATTTGAGCTGTGTAGCATGACTAATGTTAACAGGCACACATAAGAGCTTTACTTTTAATATTGTGATATTTTTGCCTTCTTTTGGACTTCTAACTGTAAAAGCTTGTTTAATTACGGAAAGCATAAGATTGATTATTATGCTTGTTAAAGATATATATTAAAAATAATTTAATAATGTTTTAATGAGTTGCGTAAATGTCTGTTGTACAAAAAATAGGAATACAGTACCTTGTTTTTTATGCATATGCAGTGCCATTACTGAAATAATTTTCCATGCATTAATATACTCATTCATACCCGTACTAAGAAACTTAATAAATGCAGTCTACAGAAAAAAAAATCTTTCGTACTTTTTGGATGAACCACAAAGCACCTACATATAATATTTGATTACATTTATACCCCTGCCAACTGCCAACTGCGGACTGTCTGCCTTTTTGCGAGTTGTTTTTGCCTGCCATTTACAATTTTCTGTTACTAATAGGTATTGTGTGGGTATGAACTGATGCATTCTTTCTACTCTTATGCTATAGAAATTTGTATGCCTTCAGTTGTGGTCAAGGGTATAACAGAAGGTAGCAGAAATTGGGTATCATGTAGGGATGGCTTTAGAACTGTAGATGTGATCACATATTACCATCAAAACACAAATATATCTTAACGTAAGTAGAGTGGCCATGTATCATTCCCTCACAGCTGCTATGCCAATGAAGAGAGAGAGATATATATATATATATATATATATATATATATAGAGAGAGAGAGAGAGAGAGAGAGAGAGAGACCGAGACCGCCTTTTCACTTTTGTTTTATTTCATAGCAAGCACTGAAAGATGACATTACTTAACTGACATCCAATACTCATGTAGGATATTATAGAAGTTTTACGTCTTTCATGAATCAGCATTGCTTTTCAGTTCTTCTCTTGCGAAGCAATTATCTCTTTAAATTGCATATTGTTTTCATGAAACAGTCATATGGAAATAACATTAAAATTATAAAAACTTCAGAAGTTTTAGCTTTGCCGATAAAATAAAACGCAATAAATATGTGTCTGTTCGTACAGATGCAAGTAAACTCCGTAGAACATTTTAGCGATGTTAACCTCACACTCATATTTTCTATAAAATAAAATGTTATTCGCACACTATAATACCCTCTTTTTTTTTTTTTTTTTGGTCATGCACATTGTAATCCCGGAACTATTTCGAAATACATTATTTGTAAAACACAAACTTACTGTTTGTGGTTCTAATATTTCCTGAACACATTTTTAATGAAAATAAGTGGACAGTTACTTCTCTAAAATCCAGTTTGTAATAATTTATTGGCAGAATCATTCATGTTTTGCAAAACCAATCAAAGTAAACTCAGGAATGTAAATTTTTCTGTGCATCAATGGCAGATCAGGCCATTTTATGAAGCGGTGTGCCAATATTACATTTCACTAAAGACACTGGAAAGGCACCTACAATCAACTGTACGAAATGAAAGCAAACACAAAAATAATTAATAACTGCTGGTAAAATATTCTGACATCATCAGAAACAATCACATTTACAATAGAGATGGTTCATAATCTGCTCTAGTCGCTACGAGCCTACGTGCAGTTTCTCTCTGTGTGTTAAAGCTAGTCATGGCATGGCAACAGGCAAGGCAGAACACTGTCAATCAGCCGCCTGCCCCTCATCAGTCACCTTGGCAGGGTCAGGACATGGCTCGTTCAGAGCAACTGCGAAGAGTACCACACTAATTGCTAGTGCATTAGCACATCTACCTTTCACCACAGTTACGTTAAGTGTGTATAAAGCCGGTGAAGGATCAGGCATTGGACCTGTGATAATAAGTTAACATTTAAACAATATATCAACTGATTTTTCTGAGAGAGGCCAGTGAAAATGTAGCCTGCACTCACGAAAACCTGGTTGGCATGCTATGTTTAGGTTTTTTTTTAGCGACAAGGGAAGGGGTTTGTGTAGGGTATAATATCTCTCGGAAGACTTCAGAATATTGAAATAAATTAATATTTTATTAAAACATGTTATTTTTGTTTTAGAAACAATTGAAAACTGACACAGTTTTTTACTTTTTAAGGTTAAAAGTCAATCAAAATAAATCAAATTTGGTCTTACAAGTGCATAGATTTTACGAGTCAATTCACCTTCATTTTACAGTATTAAACAAATATGACATGTGATTTTGCATTTGGGGTTGGCAGGAGTGGATCATAATTGGTATAAAATCAAACGACAACTCTTCTGAAGTACTGGCTATTTTCGTGGGAACCATGAATGGTCGAAATTATGAGTTTTGACTGTATTTTGCACTTTGATTGTGGTTGGTTAGTTACACCTAAAGATGGCGCTAGAAAGTTATTCTGCCAGATAAGTGGCAGTTTACAGATAGTTTTAAGTAATGTCTCTCAGGAAGTAGTATTCTTGTACCAGCTTTTGCAAACACCTGTACATGCAGTTCCTTTGTTAAACTACCTATCTCCACTATTACTCTTGTTATTTTCAGTGAGTTCAATATTTACTGTCAGTCTTATCCAGTTCAGTAATCCCGCCCGTCAGTCTTACTCTCCGCTGTACCGATGCTCACAGTCCACAGTCACTCTTTTCGCCACTTGCTTCGCTGGCTCGTAGCTTAACTGTCTTCACACGTTGACTCTTAAGGTCTTGCAATGCTCAAAACTTTTGACTGTCTGCCCGGAGGCCTGTTGCGGCTTTAGTAGTCTCGCTCGCCCGATCCAGAAGATTCCCCGCACCCCGAGTCTTGCCGAGAGAGACTAGGGTGATGACCAGAACATTCTTGCAATGATCATCTCGGAGATTCAATCCGCTCAAAGGCAGAAGGTGGCACAAGTCCCAATAGGCTTATCGCGGCGGCCGCGTACCTTTGTAAATCTCCACGCACTCCACGGGTTACTAGAGATGCTCTTGACACAATGCAATTCGCACGCTGTAGTAGGACGGGGCAAGGGAACGTAACACAGAGCATGTAACAATTTGATAATGAATAAAGAAGTAGCTTTTTCAGATATTCGTGGCTTGAAGAAGTTCTGCAAGGTCAAAATTAAAATAATTGAGGAAAAGCCATTTCATGCNCGAGTCTTGCCGAGAGAGACTAGGGTGATGACCAGAACATTCTTGCAATGATCATCTCAGAGATTCAATCCGCTCAAAGGCAGAAGGTGGCACAAGTCCCAATAGGCTTATCGCGGCGGCCGCATACCTTTGTAAATCTCCACGCACTTCACGGGTTACTAGAGATGCTCTTGACACAATGCAATTCGCATGCTGGAGTAGGACGGGGCAAGGGAACGTAACACAGAGCATGTAACAATGTGATAATGAATAAAGAAGTAACTTTTTCAGATATTCGTGGCTTGAAGAAGTTCTGCAAGGTCAAAATTAAAATAATTGAGGAAAAGCCATTTCATGCAAAATCTTATCCATTATGTGCCAGAAATTTGCCAGCAGTCTAGGAGTACTTGCAGTTAATTTTTGATTGGCAAATTATTAAAAAGGAAGAAAGCCCCTATTCTTTGCCTATTGTATGCATATCCAAGAAATGTGGCACCGTTAGATTGTGTTTAGATGCAAGATGTATTAATAAAACTATGGTAAAGGACTGTGAAGGGATAGTACAGACCAACAACATTTTGCGGCTATTTCAAGGTGCTTGCATTTTTAGTACCCTGGANCGGCTATTTCAAGGTGCTTGCATTTTTAGTACCCTGGACTTGACCAATTGATATTGGCAAATATCTTTGGAAGTTTCTTTACAGCAATGTACGTACTTTCTTTTTTGCAACTATCAGTAGGTTTTCCAAGTATTNTGTTTAGATGCAAGATGTATTAATAAAACTATGGTAAAGGACTGTGAAGGGATAGTACAGACCAACAACATTTTGTGGCTATTTCAAGGTGCTTGCATTTTTAGTACCCTGGACTTGACCAATTGATATTGGCAAATATCTTTGGAAGTTTCTTTACAGCAATGTACGTACTTTCTTTTTTGCAACTATCAGTAGGTTTTCCAAGTATTACAGTTTGGACTTTGTAATGCTGTGGCAGAATTCATCGTTTGGACATTGTCGTTTTGTTGCATTGAACTGCCATTCCTCGGTCATATTCTTACCCCAGAAGGGGACAGCATCAGACAAGCTGGAAGTCATTGCCTAGTTTCCGCTTCATAATAGTATTAAACCATTGAGAGAGTTCTTAGGAGTGGTGGGGTTTTATAGAAACTACTCTGACAAAATTGCTTGAGTTACTTTGCTGCTATTAGTCCTAATGAAAGAAGACAAAAATGCAAATGAAATGATTTGGAACAGACAACTTTCGAGGAATTGAATTGTTGAGTTGAGTGATTTGGACGGCTCTTAATAGCGAGGTCTTGATAGCCAATGAGGGTGAAATGAGCTGAGAATGGAACTAGGGCTGAGCCGATACCGGTACCGATATTACTTAAGTAACTTGCTATGTTTATTTTTTAAACAAAATTAGGCACGTTTTGTATGATTGTTTACAAAACATGTATACAACAAAACAACAGTAGCCACCATTTGCTTTTCCTGAATTTTACCTTTGTAGGCAAGCTTAGAGCATGAACAAAACTTAACATTTAATTGCCTAACACATATATAATATTAACCATAATTAATATTTACAATTGCCTCCAAAAAATATTGTGTGTTGGTAGTTTCACATCCAACTGCGAACACTGCGATGCATAAAAAACTTATGTAATCTTGGTTACATGCTGCACATTACTGCCACCTAGTGGCGCTATTCCAACAGTTTGTCTTTTTTTTTTGTTTGTTTCGTTGGCTTGTTTGCTGTTGCCGTAGTAATATGATGGTGTTAGGTTAGGTTACAAACGTGGTGAAATTATTTACGTGTGCCAGCAATTAACAAATAATATGGCTGGAAAAAAAAGTGATGTGTGGAATTTTTTTACTGTAAGCAACACACAAGAATGTAAGGCTGTTGGCAATATTTGCAAANAAAAAAAAGTGATGTGTGGAATTTTTTTACTGTAAGCAACACACAAGAATGTAAGGCTGTTGGCAATATTTGCAAATGTTTAGTTTTGAGAGGCGGGGATGCCGTCGATAGTCACTTGTTCAAAAATGGTTGCGATTTGGTAATTTAGTATTTTGGAAATTTTTGTTACATACTAAAAACTTAAAAAATACCAACTACGTCATTATTTAATTTGACTAATTCTGGTCATGTGACCTTTTAGTAAACAAAAAGGTCACGTGACCAGAATTATTAGGAAATGACGTATTTGGTATTTTAGTATTTAGTTTTCAGTATGTAACAAAACTTTCTAAAATACTAAATTACCAAATCGCAACCATCTTTGAATAAGCGACTATCAACTGTGTCTGAATTGAACAGATGTAAATGGTCAATTCGAACACGGCCTAAGATATTTGCACTCTGCATGCACAAGGCTACTTGTGCACAAACATTTAAATTGAATTAGCTTTTTCGTCGCTTCTTTCAATGAGCTTCTAAAAATTAAAAAGAAAAAAAATCCAAATTTTTATGCATGTAAATTTGCTCAGTTAAATGTAAACATTTGCTTTGTGATAGAAATTGTGTAGGCATTATCGTTTCTCATCAGAAGGGATGATCCAACCAGTAACTAATAACTAGAGTTAATGAAAGCAAATTTATCAATATTAATAAATTAAAATTGCAATTTCAAAATAATTCACTGCATTAGTCTACAAGTAGGGCATTGTCCTGTTAATAGGACTTTTACACTCTATAAGAGTACAGAATATTAGGTTAGAGCTGAAAAAAANAAGTAGGGCATTGTCCTGTTAATAGGACTTTTACACTCTATAAGAGTACAGAATATTAGGTTAGAGCTGAAAAAAAGAGTTTGTAAAGAAGCAGGTTAGGTTAGAATCTTTCAACAATAAGGTAATTCCTAAAAATACTGACATTAAATTTTAACGAATGAAAGTAGGTATATGCGTGCAGTAGGTTGTGGCAGTGTAGGAGTCCCAATAAAGAACACTTCCCTTAAAATTGTCACAGTCTGTTCAAATTATTATAAAATAAAATGCTGCTTATCATTTTACAGGTTTTAAAGAACTACAAAAATTTCTTGAACCTAGATATGAAGTGGTACATAGAACAACCCTGTCGAGGTTGTGATACCAGATATGTATGCCACAGTTTCACCTGTATAAATTGCTAGTTTCACTACTGATATATGGTCATCATCTACTGATGATTACATGTCCATTACATGCCACTTCATTGGTGAAGATTTCACAAGGCAAATTGTTTGCATTGATGTTGTGCCATTCAATCATACGTACCATACTGCTGCAAGCATTGCAAGTTTAATTCAGTACCAATTAGAAACTTGGGGTATGCAGCATAAAGTACACATATTTGTGCGAGACAATGCTGCCAACATGGTTGCTGCTTGCAAGGTGGCTAGTTTAAACAGTGTTGGCTGCAGTACCCATACTTGGTTATCTGTTTCAAGTAAAAATTCCTGATGTTCCAAAAACCGAATTTGTCCTTTCCGAAAACAACTGTCAAGCATTTTCATTCATAGGCTGAAGATTTCCTTTCCTGATGAGTGAGTGTTCGTGATGCAAAAGCGATGGGTTGCCTTTACCCATTGATTTCTTGTGATAACACAGCACCAAGTGCTGTGCTGGAAGCTTCAGTCTGGAGTATGAACGGTTTTGAAAAATCAGCTGTTCTTAGAACTGGAAGTTTGGCTATAGCACGTTTAAAAAATTAAAATCATCCTGTTGCTCTTTAGCCCATATAAATTTTGCTCCCTTTTTCCCCTCAATGCATTTAAAGGGGCTACATGTTCAGCAAATTTTGGGATGAATTTGAAGAAGAAGTTGACCATGCCAATAAACAGAGAAATACCTTTTGCATCTTTTGGAGGAGGAAAATCTCTCAAATCTCAAAGCCTTGGTTCGGTCTGGGTCAATTGAAGAAGCTCCTTTTTCAGAAACTACATGGCCAAGGAAAGAAATATTTTGAACTGTGAATTTGCCTTTCTTAAGTTAGCAGTAAGACCGGCATCACACAATCTTTCAAGAACTTTCCTGAGATGAGCTACATGTTCCTCGAAACTGTCCAAGTATACAACCAAATCATCCATATAGTTGTATATGAACTTGAATTTAACATCGCTTAACACCTGATTGAGTAGGCGGGTTAGAACCTGAGCTCCTGTAACAAGGCCAAATGGCATAACAGTTTACTGGTACAGGTTCCATGGCGAGTGGGATTTGATAAGCTGAAGTTAGGTAAAAAACAATAAAATATTTGGCTTTGCTAAATCAATTTAAAGCAGAANGAGTGGGATTTGATAAGCTGAAGTTAGGTAAAAAACAATAAAATATTTGGCTTTGCTAAATCAATTTAAAGCAGAATTCAGATTTGGAAGTGGAACACTTTCAATTTCAATTTGTTTATTCAAACGACAGTAATCAATTACCAGACGATGATCATTACCCTTAGGCACAAGAAAGTCAGGTGAACTGAAAAATGATTTTGAGGGCTCAATGGCTAAGAAAATTCCCTGACTTTCCTAGGTTTTGCAGACCAAATTTGTGTTTTCCCCGACTGATCATTTTGGCTTTATCTTTGCTTACAAAAAAATTTATTATATAAATAATTTATACAAATATTGTATAATGCGATGAGAACAGTAAAAGTGTTGCCTTGATGCAGCAGCCATAATAATATAATTCTACAGTCAGTATCCTACTTTTCACTAAATAATACTGCAATGCTGTTTGGTGAACAAAAATCCTCAAGCCAAAAACTAATGTACACAATCTTAGGTTTAACACTGGATATGATGTAAAAGAGTTTGCGATACAATTGTATCCCAAATAAATTGTAAGATTCAAACGTTTCTTATTTGTAAAATATCTAACATATCAATGCATTTGTAACGTTTGTGCGGTTAACACTGCCGAATGTGACGTTGCCACGACTTGCTCAAAGGTGGAACACAAGACTCAGTACAATTGACGCAGATTGATTAAGAAATAAGTTCCAGAGTAGTTGTTATATATGTTTATTTAACATTTAGTGAGACAGCTCACAGGCGAAGTTCCAATATGCAGAGTACTAACTGTTCACAGAAAAATATACAAGTACAGACCAGCGCCACAGTCGTTTACAGATTATTAATGTCTCAAAACTGTCCCGAAGGAATTTAAATGCTGCTACCTCCCACACCGACTGAGAAATAAAATAACAAAGTTTTGTTGCAGATGTGGGGGTTATCGTCCCGCCCGATGCGACTTAAACGAGCATTCTTGACGGAACTGTAGGGCGACTGCCCTCGCCGCCGACTGACTTGAAGTGACTTCTTCCAATGACTGACTCTGAAGTGCGACTGCTCTCGCCACCGACTGATCTCGCCGCCGACTAATCTCCACTGACTTCCAGCCCTCAAGGGCGACTGACCAGAAGTAACTGCTTGAAGGGCGACAGACAGACGCGTCTTTTGTCCTGCCTCTCATCCCCCTCTCCCGAGATAAGGGCCTGGCATCCGGCATCTGCCAGCAGCGTCATCCAAAACTGCGCTGTGTCCCGCTCTCAACACGTTATCGTAACTGACACGTTAACAAAACTTTGTTGTACACACTAAAACTGCGCCGGAGGAACTAAAACGGCCGTCAACATCCACAGAAACGAACTTCTCGTATAAAACTTGTTGACGCATTCTGAAAAAAGCTAAGTAGTTCTGACGCTTAACAAAACTCCAAAGTTCGAAACGAAACGGCAAACGTCCGCCCGATAAACGTAAAATAGCATCCGTAGTATGTCAGATAAACAAACTATTGCGGGAAACGAGACACCACTGCTTTAAACTTCAAACCCGATAAAAATATCATGAAGCTTGGCAAAGCTTAAGAAAAATTGAAGAAATTTAAACATGTGTCCTGAAAATTAAGAATATTGCATCATTACACATTTCTTGAGAAAACTACATTTACTATCACTATGATTTGTAAAAAAAATTGCATAAAAATTTTATTTTTTACTGAAGTTTTTCTTTATGAAGCTATAAATATAATGTGAAAACATTTTGAAAAACAGATTTGGACATGAGAATTTAATATAAACTCGTCAAAAAATCTACTATGACTGCTAGTAAATAATAAAAAAATTGTCCAATAAATACATGTCTATTTTTTTTTAAATANTCAAAAAATCTACTATGACTGCTAGTAAATAATAAAAAAATTGTCCAATAAATACATGTCTATTTTTTTTTAAATATCGTGAACATCTACTGGATACATGCAGAGCTTATTTGTTATTTGCAACATGACTGATTAAAAAAAAAAATTNAAATATCGTGAACATCTACTGGATACATGCAGAGCTTATTTGTTATTTGCAACATGACTGATTAAAAAAAAAAATCTAAGTTCAACTTCATATGAAAATACAAAGAATCTCAACAACTTTACAAAGAAGTGCGCTGAGATGGCAATAGTTTATTCACATTCATATTAATAATAAATACTAAAAATCAAGCCTAACTTCTGAAAATAATTTTAAAACTTTTCACACAAGTTTCTTTGTTGAAAGACAATTTCCATAATTTAAAATACAAAATTCACACTTCAGAGGGTTTCTTAAAAAAATTTCCCTTGTGTTTTAAAAATGTTTATGAATTTCCTTGTCTTTACCCTAATTTTTTCCTGACCAATAGAATTCCCGGACTCTTCCAGGTTTTTCCTGTTTTCCAGAAGAGTGGCCACCCTGTACTGCTTGTTGTTTTGCATTATCTAAATAATTAAAATTAGGAAAATTTTGATTACTCGTTACTTTTGATACCTTTGCTTCTTCAATGTGGTGTGGTTGTGAACCAGAAAATGGAATTATTACGTTTTGATTAATTTAATTACAATGTGATAATTCCATTTTCTGGTTCACATGCTTTCAGATCAATAATCATGTGTGTCTTAGAAATGAAATCTGCTCCTAAAATAAGATCTGTCGCAAGATCATCGCGCACAAGAAATGGAAAAACCCATGTAAACAAATCAATTGTGATTTTGACTAAAGATACTGCTTGTATTTGCAATGGCTGATCTGAAGCGTAACACAATTTAAACTTACTGGCTCAGTACTCTTAACTTATCCTTTTTCTTTTAATTGTCGAAAAACAGATCCTGACACGAGACTGCGAACTGAACCTCTATTGACAAGTCCATTGATATGTAAAGAACCAATTTGTCTTCTGAGATATGGCAAAAATGTGTTTGTTAAAGGCACATTGTTGTGACACTTTTTTCTGAGTTAACCACTTTTGTTACATTTTCTACATTTTCTGTCACTTATACATATCCCAGTGTTTCCTAAGTCATCTACAAAAGCACTATTCACAGAACATGATGTATCAACTCATTTGACAGGAGTGACTAAATTTGTTTTCTTTGAGAAACCCTTACGTTTGGTAAAATTGTTTTGTTTAGGTGACCTAGACCCCCAGCTTATGCGTTTTTGATTAGTTTCCTTTTTCTTCTTTTCTTACAAAATTCTGCATTCAGAAACAACATTTCCAGACTNCTTATGCGTTTTTGATTAGTTTCCTTTTTCTTCTTTTCTTACAAAATTCTGCATTCAGAAACAACATTTCCAGACTTTTACAGAAATTACATGATTTACTACCTTTACCTGGTTCCTTAGGAGTGAATTTATATTTCTCATCACCTTGCGATGGTTCAGACTCTTTCTTAGAACTGTGCTGTTCAGATTTAAAGGATGATGATGATTGACTTTTAAAAAGGTGGTGAAATCTACTGCGGAATTGGTCTGCAAAAGTATTATTGATGCAATTAAGGCATAAACAGGCCAACTCCGTAAAAGTCTGTTGTCTGGATGTGAAAATAGTGGGATTTAAGCCATGGTGCGGAAGCTTACCAAAAATAGTGGTAGTGTTGTGATAGGTTGTGTCGGAAATTTGTACTGGGACTAGGGAACTGTGTGTTGAGAATGCAAGTGCTGGCGTGAAAGGGTTTGTGGCTGTGTAATGNGGGGGGGTAGTCAAAATTGTTTGTGAGGCCTGGGGTGTGGTTGTGGATGGGATTTGGATGCCTGGGGGAGAGCAGAAAATTTTTTGGGATATTTGGGATACAGGGGATGGTTGTGCAAAGACAGGGGTGTTGGTTGAGGGGTATGCATGTAAAATGTTGGTGGACACAACTGTCACAGTAGTCAGGATACTGTCATCCTCAATTGGTTCACTATTACATAAATTACCAGAAATACAACACACTGATGAAGTTTGGATGGGGTTGTCTGGAATGCTAGAGCATGACACTGTGGTGATGGAGTGTGTGTGTAGTAATGAGGATATACTTGAGTACCCTGAATCTAGTGACACAGGGTCTAAGTCCTGGCGGCTGATAATTGGTGCTGGCATTTTTCAATGACGTATTTGTTTTCCAAATCATGTGCTAGGTTGGATGTAGCAATAGGAGCTGAAAGCTGTGTGGCTGATCATTTAGTAACTGTTTGTAATGTCTTTTGTTTGCTTTAAATTGTCAAGCCACTTGGCTCCCGGTTGCATGTACAGATTGTGCGTGCTATCTTGTCCTAACTGATATAAATTAGTGAGATGTCAGTACTTGCACTAGATTATCAAATGTTTTTTGGTTCGCAGGCCTTGCCTACCATACCTGTCTGAGGCTTTCATAGTTATCTGGTAGTGTATCTTATAACTTTACCAATAATGATGACTCGTCTGGTTTTACATTTAAATGTTGCATTCATAAAACAAGTCTCTCAAATTTGGCTTGATGAGTCATTATATTATTAGTTGTATTCATATTAAAACCAAAGAATTCAGCCTGCACAGTTGTTCAAATACAGAGTGTAACTTAATCCACATATCTCTAGCAANCATATTAAAACCAAAGAATTCAGCCTGCACAGTTGTTCAAATACAGAGTGTAACTTAATCCACATATCTCTAGCAAATTCACGTTACTAGTTTTTACAAGTACCTGACTTGCTGCTCGATCGGCCTTGTCCCATGCTCTCATGTTTGCATCATGCACAGTTTTCTCCATCGTAGTTAGCGCTGTTAGCTAATGGCATTGATTTTGTAATATCACCAACACAAACTTCATACCTTCAATACAGTGAAGTAAGTTTCTTGTAGCAAATTCCCAAATGCTCTAGTTTTCGGCACCTCGCAGTTTTTCGATCACCTGATATTCCATTGTTAATCCAATTGCATACTTCTTAAAATACACAGGCACAATCACTGCCAATATTTCAAGTACACAAAAAAATAATGAATTCACAGCGAGGACGAACACTTATTTCGTACTTACTCAGGATAAGAACCACGACTTTGATACCACATGAAATATGATTAACATTTATTTAATGATAATCAATATTGTTATATCAGTCATCTGTTAGCTACAACATTAAAAAGTTTGATACATCAGCGAAAAAGAAATCAGCGACACCAGTATAAAACAAATTTAACTTACTGTAAGCATAGCAATATTTCATGTCTTTTAGTCAATGCAATTTAATTTTTTTCTTTCAGAAAATTGAAACGAGAGTTTAATGTTTGAATATTTATTATAATATATTTAGATGTGATGGCAGGATGNATAGATGTGATGGCACGATGGTTACAAATTCGAAGTTGGCAGAAGTGGCGCTGGTGAAGTGGTAACATGACATGGTGTATTGCTTTTCTTGAACAAAGTGTTAATTTTTCTCTCTGCTAATACTTAAAATTACCGTAAGTCTTTACACATTTTGTTTTTTGAACCTAGCTAGGCAAGTTATGTTGTGATAAATCTGCGTTTCCATGGCATGAATAAAAATGCAGTAACTTGTATTGTGACCGCTGCGTGTGAGAGGGCATTGTTGTGTCTGCATCATGGTAGTTATGCTGGGTTAGTGGTTAGTGTGTGTGAGATTGCAAATGTTGGACGTGCAAAATTTATACGTTTTAACGGGAAACTGTTTTTATGGCAAAATTTTATGAAACGTTTATTTATCACAACTTTGTAACTTTGCCCAAGGTGTATGAAACACAATTGTGTAACGTGCTTATGTTTCTGTGATATGAATGTTTGCCACAATCCCAACACATGTCTAAGCCCAGCAAAAAAAAATTTAAATAAGTAATTAAATAAAGGTAATAAAAAATAAATACCAATGCAAAGAGATATGAGCGGAATAAATGTTATGGTAGGCCCATTTGTGTGCATGTTCACCACTGTCTTAAGTTTGTTGCTGCTAAGTACAAAAATATTAGTGACACGAGTTGTGCACTTGGATTTTAATGCCTTTTTCTTTGAACTGGTTACTCCTTCCTTTTAAAATTTAATCTAACTGAGGCCGTTCTTTTGGTGAAATAACCCAACACATATCAACAAGAGGTTAAATACTACTGTTCTGTCCCCCATAGTTGTAACAGGGTTAAATACAGTCGCTGCAAAATATTAACATGTATTATGTGTAATGTGCTATATTGTGAATAACACAAATATTTTAACAATATTAAAAATAATAACCATAAAAACTATCATTAATACAGACATTGTTAAAAAGTCATAAATCTGACCTAAATACGATAATAGGTCTAAACGGTGAACATTCATACATATTGGTTTTTGAAATATTCAAGCATTCTTTGAATATCCGGAAACAGCAAACAACGCATTTGACAGTTGAAACATACAAGTAACATGGCAGTGTTTATGTTTAAATGTAGCAGAAGGATACATAATCAGTAACCAAAAGTAGAACTTTAGCAGGGCTTTAGAAAAGTGTGAAATGTGCTTTGTATTTGAATGCTATGTTTTTGCAAGTGCAACATTTTGTTCTGAAGAACGCAATGTGGAATGCNTGAAATGTGCTTTGTATTTGAATGCTATGTTTTTGCAAGTGCAACATTTTGTTCTGAAGAACGCAATGTGGAATGCATTTTCTCACACTTATGCTGCTGCCCAACTTGAATCAAATTCATAAATAGTTTGAATATAATAAATAAAAAATATTGATTTGCTACTGTTTTTGTGAGCGTTTTAAACTTGGTGTGGTACAAGCTCAGATGGGGTGGTGATTTCAACATTTCTGGAGATGTTACCAAGATCCATGCACTTGTCAACACTGAACTTTGACCGAAACTGTCACTGTCTGAATCTGTATTGTTAGCGCTGGATGATGCATTTGTAGAGTCCGCTGTATGCTGTGTTCTGCGATTGCAATCTGTATAGTCTTAGAGTATCATTACTGTAATTAAAATTTTGGTTTTGTGAATTGTGCACATGTCATATAAGCCTACCTATTTTGTATTAATACTAAAAAAAAAAAATACACACAACAATTTGTGTTATTGTGCTGTGCAGCAGCAACGAAACTTTTCCATTCATACACAATATGCCCTTGTGTATTTAAATATGTGAGTAAATAACAACTGCTAAGGTTAGAAGCGTGAGATGTAAAAACAACTTACGAAAGAGGAGAAAATGAAGGGCAAAAATCAATCAGATGTCTGCACAGGGTGGCGACATAGCGACAATACCGGGAAAACCTGGAATAGTGTGGGAATTTTACGTGCCTGGAAAAGTCAGGGAAACACTAATTTCTACAGAAATACCAACTTTGGTGCCTTTAGTTTACAAAGTCGAAGGGACACGTGCATCGGCATCCATAACTTGAAGCCACCAAAGCTGCAAAAACTATGGAAGTTACTCGTCAACTTGACAAGGGGCGGTGATGTGAAATGGGTTTATGAAACCGGAAGGGGAGAGGATGCAGTTGCCCGAACAAGCACACCGATTGGTCGAGAACACACACAAAGGAGAACAAGTCAATGATCAGTCNAGAGGATGCAGTTGCCCGAACAAGCACACCGATTGGTCGAGAACACACACAAAGGAGAACAAGTCAATGATCAGTCGCACTTTTGAACATTTCCCTGGCAATGAAGCGAGAGCGAAGAAAAATTTGTGTGGTAAGTATTTGGGTTTCTGTTGTGAGATTAATTTTTGCATGTTCTTAACAGCGTTGTCCTGATAGACGCACATGCGAGCTGGCAGTGATGCAAACCTGTTATGCTTTCACTCTTATCTTTGTTTCAATATGAGTAAAGCACATCATTAACAGATATTTTCCTTGGATGCCATTGACGTCGGGACAGCAGGATTTATATCGTGCACGGGAAAATCATGTACATGTAATTTTTCCGTATAGTTGTTAACGTGATATTTTCATATTTTATTAGCATAAATGTTGTATGCCATTACAGATATATTACACAATTACACAGAAGTGGCATCACACGTGCATAAAGGCATTCTGCAAAGTGACAAATGCGGGCCGAGTATTGTATAGTACTAAGAGGGGAAGGCTTTAAAAATATCGAGCACTAGCTTTTACCCGCGGCTTCGCTCGCGTGGTTATAGTAACAAACTTATTGGGAGAAATAACGGTATTTGTTAGTAAATAGACACTTATCATAAAAACAGTACAGAGCACTAACAGTGTCATTTTTTGGTGCTAGAATCGCTCTTTTACATAGCCACTGGTCATCATTTATATTTCTTTGTAGATCTAGGTAAACGCTAGCAATCAATTGCGTATCACTCTGCACCAAATGATTAAATTCCCCCGTTAGTGACGCACACCCCTCGACATCTGTTTCTAATCGCCCAGCTCCAATTTTTAATAGTGTATCAGCACAATGTCCTGTATCAACGTCATTGTAGAGGTGCACTCTCATATTTGTAATCAAGCTGAAATTCAGCGAAGTCATTAATATGGCCTGTGATGAGCGCCGGTTTGAAAAGAAGCCTTGATGATGTCTTCTTCAATCGGACCAACCATATCCATTCAAGGTGAAGGGCCCGCGGATTCCGTGGGCTTAGCCACCATCGGTGAAGCTGGCACACGCGTGGAAGCTGAAACCCAAGAAAAATTTACATGCATGTACAATGCCATTAATATGGCCTGCGATAAACGCCTGCTTCAAAAGAAGCCCAGCCTCCAATGTCTGCTTCAATCGGCCCTGCCATGTCCATTAAGGTCGAAAAGAAAGGTTTGGTGGTGCAGAGTTCATTATGGTACGAATTTCTAGATTATCGTACGAAATACCGAAGTTGTTGTATGCTGTACCATAATTATTATATGTTGCGCCATATTTATAATATGCAAAATATGGGCCAGGTGATTTTGTGCCACAATTATGGTATACCCTCGTGGTACCGAAATAAATTTTTTCCTGAGGGAATGAGATATTTTTCGTGATAAAAAGTAGCCTTTGTCACTTCCCGGCCCTACAACTATCTCTGTGCAAAAATGACGTTGATCCGTTGCTACGTGAAAGGACAAACAAATAAACACATTTTCACATTTATATATTAGTTAGGATTATCCCACTTTAATTTCATGTGACATTTTTCTGCTTTATTATGTAACAATTATCTTGTGTTTGTTGACAAGGTGTACTGAGTTTCTTCAAGGATTATTGTTTCATGATAATATACTGCCTGTACTGTGTGAAAGTGAAAGTATAGGCCGTGTTCAAAGTAACCCAAATTAATCAACTGAAATGATCTTGTTTGGTATTTTACTATTTACTACGTAACAAAAACACTGAATTACCAAATTGCAACTATTGCTGAACGGCGTCCTAATTGAATGCTCTTAATCGGGTTGCGGCTTAACTGTGGTGCCACCAGTTCAAATTCAGATATTGAACAGCTGCTGCTTGTCACACGCCGCTGCTTTTAAGAACCCATGCACTCGCTGTTAATTTCCAGGCAGCAGTCGAGTGATGCAATATTTGTTTTTTATTATTGAAAGTGTTCAGGTACTATATTTACACACAATTTTACAGTGAATATATGTGAAATTTGGAAGTCTTAGGAATTTGGGGAAATTGCCAGACAGCACATTTTAATTCATAATAATAAAGTATTTCACTATTAAAACTGGTGTCTGCTCATCAAAAAGGCAAGATTGTGTAGTTAACAGTAGTTCATACACGCAGAGGCTATTTATAAATTAACAGTGGTGCCGAGTGTGACTGGATGACAAATCACATTAACATAAATATTATTTGCCGTAAGATGATTCCATCTCAAAATGGTGTGTGCTTTTAATAAATAAAAGTATTAATAACATTTATTTTTGCTTTTTTGCTGAAGTAGGAGGGGAGTGAGGAAAAAAACAGACAGAATGGCGAGCCTGCCTCAGAAAGTCTTGGCGATTGCAGGCCGAATCCAAATTATTAGCAAGCAGAATTGCTTCACATGGAAATATGTTGCGTTAAAATATTTATGAAGCACATGGAAAATGTGAAACTCTGAGAATTCGTTTGTATATTTGTATTTTACACATGAAAAAGTTATTTCATGGGGGTGTGGCTTCCGAAGCGAGCCGTGTGCACTGGCCAACAGATAGCAGCACGCTCGCCTATTTCTCTGCTGTATTGCAAAAGTATATCTATCACGTCATTTTAAAAGTGAATTTTTCATCTCGCACGTAAAGTAAACATTTTTTCCCCCCATTGCTTTAACCGTGAATATTGGTTATCTGTGAACCCTTAGCCAGTCTTTATCCCAGAATATTGGGAGTTTGCCATACTAAAATACAAAAAGGTCGATTCCAACACAGCCTGTGTTCCTGCATTATAGTGTGTTTGCGTTAGTAAGGTATAGATACCCTAGAAATGTAATTTTCCAATTTCAGCATTAGCCTACAAGAAAAAAAAATACAGAAGATTTTTAAAATTAAATTGCTTGTATATTAAGAGAAATTCCCATTCGAAGCAAACATTAAAACCATACTAAGCAACAATGCAGCCAATGCAGATTTGATTTGTGGGTTGTCCAATATAAATACTGTGGAACTGTTCTAGTACAGTGACATATTTGGGTATCGCTAAACAGCAAACCTTTCAAGCTGAGGGTGAAATTCATAGTGAACATTCTTAGGGCAACGTCAAATATGCCACGAAGACATTACCACACTAGAGATATTTTTATCCACGGAAAGTGCATCAAAATATCCCCAGTGGTAATTACGATGTATACAAGGAAGATGATACATGGTGTTGTAATGTAGTTAGCATTGTTGAAGAGAGTTTGTACATTTAATCTGCTCAACATGGCCATTAGTTTGATATGCCATTGAAGTCGTGACTTACAAAAGTCTTTTCCAGTTCTGCCCAGTACATCTAGATACTATTACTATAATTTTACTTTTTAGTTAGCTTGTATTGAGTAGTCATGAAAGCACACAAAACCTACTGGTTGTCATTTATTTCAAACAAATAGTTTCATGTTATAAGTGGAGAATAAGTAAGGTTTTTTTTTTTGCAAATTTATTTTGGTTAGGAAAAACTTTACATTCAGGAGGGAAAAGTCAGGGAATTTTATTTCCAGCAATTTGTAGCCATCCTGTACGAAACATTGTTTTATACATCTCAAAAGCAACTTAAAGTTTGGAAGCATTGTAAATAGTTTTAATTGTGTTTTTAACTGCTTGGAGTGATAAGGGATTACTTTCTCGAGGAAGAAAGTTGTTATCCAAGTATCGCTCAAGTTCTATTTTTGTTCAAGAAGTTACTTTACTAGCTTTCCCCTTTTAGGCCGTCTTCACACTGCGCAATTCCGAGGCGACACAACGGATACTCGGGTATCTTGAGAGTATCTTGGAATTCACTTCCAATGTTGAGTAGTGGGGAGGCACAAATGGTGCGACTCCCAACAGATGTGTATCCTACATGTATCCTACCAGTCTCACGCTACCTGCCAGGAAGGTCGCCAGTCAGTCAGGTCTCGTGCGTCTCTTGTTTCGTTGTGAAATATGGCGGGTGAACATGCGTTCAATATTAAGTTTGTAGTTGAAATTGAGTAGCATTCCGAACTGTTTAATTACAATGTGCCTCAATACTCAAGGAAGGACGTCTTGGAGAAGGGTTGGGTTGAAGTTGGGAAGCAGATGAACATATCAGGTATGTGCAATATTAATATTGTTTTATTATAATTTGACGCATGACGCGCCCAGCCGAGAAGAGAACGACGATTTCACAACCTGCCAGAACGTGCGTCAAATGCTCATACTGACGTCACCCGAATATTTCCTTCCAATGACGCACGTGCTAGGGGACAGAGAGAGGCGCTGTGTGTTTTCATGTAATGACAGGCAGGCTTGGGGGGACCGCACTTGCGCGTGCTGATCGGCGCTGCTTGAGAGCGAGTGTTACCACATACTACTGTAGCCTCCGGCCACTGACAGAGAATTTAGTTGTTTCCGCTCGACGGCCGGCGGGCAGTGTTTTTCATGACGCGGGACTGCTCTCACGCGCTGGCAGAGTGTTACCACATACTACTGCAGCCTCCGGCCGCTGCCCGAGAATGTTGTCGAATTCGCTTGCCGGCCGGCAGTGCAGGAGAAACATTTCTCCTCCAGACTCTGTCCCTCGGGCGGTTCTAGTGCCCGGTCTCCAGTCCGGGGCCCGTCCACATGCTAATACCATGTGGACAGTAAGTGGGAGGGCAACACTGCTGCTGCTACGAGTTGTAGGTAAGTGTGTGTGCGCGTGTGTGCTTGTGTGTGTGATGTAGGGGAGAGCCTCGTGTAGTCAATCAGTGAGTAGGATGGTACTAGTAGTGTTTAGCAGCAGCATATGGAGACAACCTCGCCGGGCTTCTGGTTGGGTGTGTTTGGAGGGCGTCGTGACAGGGACGCAGGAGCATGACGTACAAGTTCTCGTAGAAAGGAATTACTTAGTATTCTAATTTAGCAGCACACGGAGTAACCTTCGCCAGGGGCGTCGTGCCGGGATCTGGGGT
>NQII01000691.1:602207-619596 GCA_002778355.1 Clitarchus hookeri
CGTCGAGGGGATTTGCTAGACCATCGTGCCGGGGATCTGGGGTCAGGGCATCGTCGAGTGGGCATGGGTACTGGCTGACAAAATAGCCTCCATGGAATGTTTGACAGGGGGAAATGTTGGGAAAAAATTAGAAAATTTTGGGGGGAAAATTGATTTTGACCTTGACATTTTGGTCCCTCGGCCCGGCTCCGGTGCCTCACAATCGGCCATTTATAACTACTCATATCGTACTTTCTTCTTATTAGTGTGTTTTTAAAATAAATAGTTTCACTGCTGAAAGTCACGTGTAGCTGAGTCGCCGGCAGGTAGACGGCATGCAAGTTGAGCGCCTTGTAGGTACAGGTAACGAAGCTAGTGAGGAGTGAGGAAGAGTTCACCCTAGTTTCCGCCCGTTTTGAGGACTCAATTGCAAAAAATAATTGCAATTAGTTGGAACCCTCAATAGGCGATACGGTGAACAGTGTAAGCATTGCGTTCTTACCTTTGCTTACCTGGAGTTCTTTGAGGCTTGCCAGGTCTCTCTCTGCTTTGTTTGCGAATTCTTTCAATAGATGCCTTACTTACTTCCTCCCGTGTACTTTGCAGCTCTCTCTGTAGCTTTGTTAATAGGAACCAACAAATATTTATTCCTTGCCTCTTCATCACACGCTTCTACAACACTCCCGGCTCCTGATGACTTCTCTTTCCTTGCTGTGTATAGCTGGTTTATACCTTTTGGGCCGCGTGCTACTCGCCATTGTCCACAGTCCGTCACTACTGCGAGGAACGAGGGGTAATGTGTTTTGTAAGGCATGTAGCACGACGTGGAGGCATGGTCATTGCCTTCCTAAACCCCTAACCTCCCTTGCGGCAGGCCTTCCTCACCCCCATGCTGTGAGCCATCACGAGTCTGGGCGACAACATTACAGATTCCCTAACACTACTAATTTGCATATATACAAATTCACTAACACTATTTTATTATTTACATTTTCATTAACACTACTAATCCGACCGCTTAGTGCTTCAATTAAAGAGCGGAGTGCTTCCATGTCTGCCAACATTTTCATAGTAAACATCCACAAATTTCTAACTAATTCCGTGACTTATTACTAAACCTACGATTACATTTACAAAGTTATCCTACCAGTCAATATCGTACTGTTACCTTAATTGCAATTATTTTATTTTTAATTAAATGCATTCATCCCACTTCTGACTTCAGTTTTACAATTTCTCTCAAAGTTAGTGGGCTAAACCAGGTTCGTTGAGGGATGGAGGTCTTAATTAAATAACAGAGTTAGTTATTATTTCCTAATTCATTTACAATAATTATAAAGAAAATATTCTTGTCTCAATATTTTACAATAAACTGATTTCTCTTGCTATATACTGTTAAGAAATTCAATCAGTACAATTGTAATGTAACAAATGTAATTAATATCTAAAATCATTCTCAATAAAAAGTGTATCATAACCTATTGAATTACTTTATAAATTATACGTACATATTTGACAGTTCTAATATTTACAATAAAATCCGTATCCCATATTAATTCAATCCCACCTCAGTTCAGTCCAGGTCCCACTAGACCGAGTGCCCTCATGAACACTAGCCTTCACTTATCGGGTTTCACGCCCTCTTGTCCATTCACACCATGAACACCTAATCCGCCGTTGTCTCACAATCTTCTGCTGTAATCCGTCCTCTTCACCGATATCCTCCCTGAGACCCACTTAAAACATGTCATTTTGAAATACCTGCAGAAGTACTACTTGTTTGACAAATTTGATGGGAATTAGTTGATTGTTCCCCCAAGATATGGCGTAAAAGCTTTATTTATGTGGTGATATTTTACGCAATGGTGGATAAGAGAGACTTTGTGTAGACACATTAGATGATTGTAATATATATTGCCAGCATACAAAGTTATGTTGATATGGTTTCTATGGTTCCATAGTTATAGCAAATAAACATATACAGGGGATGGACAAAATAATATGAACACCTGACATATACACAATATTTATTTATTAATAAGGTGTTGGGCTGCCATTTGCTTTTAGAACAGCTGCAATTCTTCGCCGAATAGATTCTTAGAGTGTCTGAATAGTTTCCAACGGAATGTTGTCCCATTCTTGTACCAAAACATCCGCCAATTGCTTCAATGATGTTGGAGATGGAAATCTGCTCCTCACTCTCTGCTCTAAAACTCCCCATAACGGTTCAATTATGTTGAGGTCTGGCGATTGTTTGATGATATTCTGATGCTCCTCAAACCAAGACTGAACCTTTTTGGCTGTGTGTATGGGCGCATTATCATCTTGGAATATGGCAGTGTTTGGCAGCAATATGCTAGTCATAGTAAGAACTTCATCATTGAGGATGTTGAGATATTCATTCGCAGTAATCCGGCCAGTGATGTGAATGAGAGGGCCAGCTGATTACCACGATATAGCCGCCCAAATCATAACGGAACCTCCCCCATGCTTGACTGTAGGAAGCAGGCAGTCCGGATCGTAGGCTTCTTTTGGGGTTCTCCATACATAAACCCGGCCGTTTGTAGGAAACAATGTAAATGATGATTCATCGGACCATACCACATTTTTCCAATCATCAAGTGTCCAGGTTTTATGATCGTGGCACCACTTCTTTCGCAGCTTAGCGTTGGCTTCCATTATAAAGGGTTTCGCAATTGCAGCCCTTCCATGAATGTTAGCTTTGTGGAGCTCCCGCCGTACTGTTTTTGTTGAAACAGTATTACTCAAGTGAGTGTTGAGTTCTGCTGTCATTTATGTTGTCTGGCCACAATTCTTTTTAATGTTCGTCTGTCTCTGTCCGTTAACTTTGGGTTTTGCCCACTATTCCTCTTCGCCGATGATATTTTACCATATCTTGTGTATGCTGTCATTACCGTGGATACTGTCGCTCGTGAAACGTTAAACAATTCAACTGTTTTCGTCACAGACGCTCCCGCTAACTAAGCACCAACGATTTGCCCTCTTTCGAAGTTTGAGAGATAGCACATTTCACCGATTGCTTGTTTTAACAGTCGCAGAACAAAGCGTATAATACAGTGAAATATAACCTACAAGATTTGGCACGTAAACTGTGCAATACATACGCGTCACATTATTTACACGGAAGCAGTGTTGCCAACATGCAACAAAATATACTATATTGCATGGTGTTCATATTATTTTGTCCATCCCTTGTAAATTTTGAATGGCAGCCATTTCTAAAATAAGTATCTGACCCACTTATCACATACCAATTTGCATGGCCTACCATAGTACTTAGTTTGCCAAATTTGTTAGGAATCAGTTAATTGTTTCCTGTGATATCACATGAAAATTATATTTTTAATGGGGCACTATCTCACAAAATGTCAGAAACGAGAGGCTATATAGTTGCTCATTTTATGTTTGTAATAGATACTTTCAGCATACTAAATTTGGTCGAATTTGGTCAAATTGTATGGTGGATATAGAAAATAAACTTTAAATATTAATATGATTGCCATTTTGAAAATAAGAGCATTATTTATTTAAATTACATACGTTTACGTGGTCTACCATAGTATTATTCACTTGTCAAATTTGCAAGGAATAGGTTAAGTTGTTTTCAAGATATTATGTTAAAATATTTATTTTTAATTTTTCTTCCATAATGTTGGACCAATAATAATATACCTTTTTAATTAAATGTTTTTGTGATAAACTGGTAAAAAAAAAAAATTTCTACTTTGGTTAAATAGTTTCCAAAATAATAAATGTGCCCTAAAAATTAAAATGGCTGTACAATAACATATTTATGTATGTAAATTCACAATATGGTAATTGTATTGTATGTGAATATCTCCTGAGTAACTTAATATATATATATTTTGTAGTGCTTATTTTTATGTTTATATGTACTCAGTATATAGAATTTTATTCGTTAACTTAGCAAGAATGTGCTCTTGTCACTTTACAGAATATTCATACAAAAAACCTCCAACAAAAATGCTTCTTTACTCACCCCTAAAGTGCTGTAAAATAAAATGTGATGCTGTTCCCACCCTGAATCTCCTGGGTGATAAACCATCTACATTTACTACACAGTTAAAACGAAAAGAATGAAGGAAAATTGCAGTTCGAGAATAACTATCAGTTTCTCACTCCCCTTCTACAGTCGGTTCTTCATGTTTTAATAACTAATCTGAAATTATTTCTTCAGAATTTTACAGTTGTATTTTCTGAAATTATTTCTTCAGAATTTTACAGTTGTATTTTAGTAACTGAAGAGCCCCTGTCATCTGAAGTGCTTGCTATGTCTGCGAATTATTAGGCTTTTACATTTCAGAGTAAAGTAACTTAAGGCAGAAAATGAACATCTTAAACTCGAAACCGGAAAACTTACAATTAAAAATAATTTAGTAAAAATCAATTTTAGAAAAATTTAAATCTTTTAAAAACACATCAAAACTGTACACTAAACGAAAATCAATATGAAATTTTGTTTCAGTACTTAAGTACATATCAAGTAAAAATTATTCTTTAGGATCCAAAAAGAATTTGGTGGTCTTCTGAAGATAATGCAGCTGCTGTTTCTTTAAGTAGTATTAGTGAAAGGCGTACAAGTGCGTAGGGTGCCATAAATTTGTATACAATGATAAAAGTGATCCCATGCTGTATATAGTATTTTGAATTTTGTTTGACTATCTGTAAACACTTCAAGAATACTTCACCTGGTAACAATTTAGGTTTTACAATGATACTTTGAAAGACAAAAATGGTTACTGTGGGTCATCCTTAAAAGATAAACATATGCTATCATAGACTTTTCTGTAGACCTTTTTGGAGTTATAATTCTGTAGTACGTTAATTTGATGCATCTCTTATGGTTTAGTCAGCGCAAGCCATGCAAGCGCCCTAAAAGCAGTTTTTTACGACTTGATTACAAACGGTTTGACATTTCTCTACTATCCTTACATTAAATATAAATCAATTATACACCAAAACCTTCCTCAAGAAATTCTCTAAATGATGTTTGAAAACCGCATCAAAATCCATTAAGTAGTTTAGAAGTACTAAGGGAATACACAGACATACGCGGATAAGCGACTTTGTTTTATACTATTTGGAGATACATTATTATCGTTACATGGTCATATTAATTAGATTTATGTTTCTTGTTACTGTGTATTGTTGTACTCATTCCATGTGAAATCATCAAGGGGCTGAAGCTGCACCATTTTTGAATTTTATAGAAATTTTTTTTTATGTCACCTTTCCTTCAAGGTGAAAGAAAAACATTAATTTTTATTTTTACCTACAAGTGGATGATGGCATCCATTTTTCATACACATCAAAAGCAAATTTTACAGATTTCGGAGGTTCACGCAACTAGCCGTAGTTTTTTCAATAAGTCACGTATTGTGGAGTTTTTAGTGTCATTTAAAAGCAACATAAGATACTATTACACTGTATATTTATATTATAAAATACATTTTGTATTTCCGAGATGGTCAACTGCTTTCAGTATTCAGATGACTGTTATACCCCGCTTTAAACCCTCCCTACTTCACCAAAGTTGCATTTAGAGATCTGATCTTTTGTGTGCGTAATGTCTACATATGGAACAGTGTGCAACATCAAAGTTATCTGGGTTGAATACTTCTTACCTAGAAATAAATAGTCTCCAACTTGGGGAAAAAGTGAAAAGTTGCTGTTTTCGAAGCCAAAAAAAGTTGTGTGGGGGATGAAATAAAAATATGAGTTTTTTTATGAAAGATACTCTTGATGAATAGCTATAGGACACAAGTTGTCCGAGTCTGTTATTTTCACCTCAGTTGAGTACACGAACCTTTGAAGAAGAAAAAAAAACAATATTTAAATTTAATCTGTTGTGCATTATATAATCCCACTTCATTGTGAATGTCATTAACATTATGGTGACAAGGGGTACTAAGTGTTAATACACTGTTTGGGCAGTACAGTAAAAAAAAATTTAAAAACTCACAATTTGGCTATTGCATAAATAAATAAAAATAAACCATGGTTTTGTTCCATTAGATGGGGTTAATCTTGCTGTCTACTAATACTCATAATCACAGAACTATTTAGTGGTACCCATCACCAAATCACAACAAGCTGTTTTGCCAGACCTGAACGATTGTGTGTGTTTTATTTATGGTGGTGACTGGTGGATTGGAATTGTTACAGGCAGAGAAACTATGGATGGAGAAGGAAGAGTACAAAGTCATATTTTTTCATCCTAAAGGCCCAAGCACTCACTTCAAACGTACAAAGGAATTGGTATGGGTGAAAAAAGTGAATATTTTAAGAAGATTGTCACCACTTGAGGTAGTAACTTACAGTGGAAGAACACACAATATAAGCAACAAACTGAGTGAAATGTTATCAGTGATTTTCATTGAGAGAATGGCACATATTACACCGTAACATTGCCGCATAGATATGGACTTTGTAAATTTGTAAATATTAATATAAGTGTACAAACAGTTATTGTAAATTAGAGTAAAAATTGTATTTTGAATGTACAAAAAAAAAGACTAAAATGTAGATATAGCAGTATAATTGACTGGTATCACAGCTAGAATGAATTAACTTGTGCAATGATTAGGTATTTGTTATGCATAAAGCTGTTTTTGATGTTTTGAGGTTACTTGCCAGCACGAAGGAAACTTATATTGACACAATCTTCAACTAAAGCAAAGGTAATTCACATTTGCATTCCTTTGACACACTTTAATTAATCAGAATGAAGTGGGATTAATAAATACACAATAGATTAAATGTAAACATCCAACCTTTTTTTGTTTTTTCAAAGGCCCATGTACTCAAAAGAGATGAAAATAAAGATTATCTTTCATAAAGAACAAATTTTTATTTTGTCCCCTACGTACCTTTTTTGTCTTCGAAAACAGCAAATTTTCATTTTAATTCTCGCAAGTTTGAGAATATTTTTTTTCTAGGAAGGAAGTCTTCAACCCAGATAACTTTGATTTTGCACACTGTTCTACATGTAGACACTAAGCATACAAATTATCAGATCTCTAAATGCAACTTTGGCGAAGCAGGGTGGGGTATAAAGTGGGGTAAAACAGTCATTTGAATGCTCAAAGCGGATGGCCGCCATTTTAAAAATACAAAAATGTATTTTATGATATAAATATATAGTGTAATAGTATCTTATGTAAGCTCTTGAATGACACTAAAAACTCCACAATAGGTGACTTAATAAAAAAGTTACGGCTAGTTGCGTGAACCTCCGAAATCTGTGAAATTTGCTTGTATTGTGTTTGAAAAATGGCTTCCATCATTCGCTTGTAGGTAAAAATCTAAATTTATATTTTTCTTTCATCTTGAGGATAGGGTGACATAGGAACAAATTTTTTTCCAAATAAAAAATGGTGCAGCTTCCATTTTTAAAAAAATTTGATTATTTAATATGGAATGACCCTGTAAATATTTATAACTGTTATGTTTATTTTAATTGTGTATAGTTATAACTGTAATTAATTTATTTATTTTGGATACGAGGTGGGAGGTATTTTACATCTTTTTTAGGGGTTGATTTTCTTGCAGACAGATATCAACCCGAGCGTCTTCAAGCAGGAATATATTTTTCATTTTATACTTTATTTTCTTCTTTTCCTATATACCTAATTATAAATTTAATTAATTAAGATGATAATAATTATTTTGGTTTAATTTTGTTTTGACATGTGTGTTTATGGCTTGTACAAATTTTGTAATTAATATTTTGTTTAATCAGTCTCTAACTTCCCGTAGTGGTTTCAGTAATGCATCAAAAAATACATAATAATAAATATAACTCGCTATTCTTTTATAAAGAAGGTGTTGTATTTAATCTATTCAAGTAAACTTCCGTTACTGCACACACTTCCGAGTAACTTAAAACAATTCAAAGACTATTTTTAAATAAATGACTCCACCTGCTCAGTGTATAATTAAATGAGAATTATTTAAATTTACGATCAATAGAGTTTCATGAGAGAGTGATGACGGAAGATTTATAAACGGTACTGTTCTCTGTTTTGTTTATAATCTAAATGTAATTTGATATTGCTGATGAGAACAAAAACACTTGCGACTTATTGTTTCTGTCGTCGCAATTGTACAGCAAGTTTGCTAGTAGCATGGTATGTGCAACCATGATGACGTAATGCGCAGTATGGACAAGTTCTAGCGGCCGGTCGGTTTCACCTCTTTTCCGTCCCACCACAACTGTAACCAATATATAGTCAATAATAAGGACTTCTGTTAGAATTAAGATTGTCATTAAATATTGAGTTCAATGAGAATAACAAGAGTTAATAGTGGAGATAGGTAGTTTTGTGTTGTAAATAATTGCTGTATGTATTTTTATAGCATTGTAAATAACTTAAAAATTAAATTTAATTCTTTTATCAAAACCTTCATCCCTCACAAACTCTTATATGACCCTGCCATCATGTAACAATATCGCCTGCAGTCCACATTTTCCAACACCAATGGTTCTACAGATGCTTCTACATCAGCCAGAGCAAGTCAAGTGCTCAGTACCTCCACATTCACAAGCAATGCCCATGTGCAACATTCAATTATTTTGTGCTTAAGACAACTGAATAGTAAGAAAGAAGCTTTAACAAGGCATTATCAATGTTTTTCTATGCTGCAAATATACCATTCAATTTTGCTGAACTGGATGCTTTCCAGTATATGATACTGGTTTTAAGACTTGGATATAAACCACCATCAGCAAAATACGTCTATTGAAAGCTTCTGGATGCTGCAGCTGAACAAGCAGATCTACTACTTTTAGACTAAGTACAAAATTGTATTTTAATACTTAACATTGGATGGGTTTTCAGGTGTTAAGAATGACCCCATTCAAGCTGTTACTATCAGTACTGAGACAGAAAGTTGCCTGGTGAAAGTAAGTGATACAGTGTCACTGAATAAGACTCACATTATTGTCTTTTTAGTGGTGACTGATAAGAGAATAAAGTGGTTCAAATGTAAAATATTTTAAAAGCAAAACACACAGATCTAATTACTTATGGGTGGTCAACAGATCTTTTAAATTATAGGCCATTTGTGGTTATTTCACACTTTTCAGAAGCCCTGATGAAGTTCTGTTTTTAGTTACCAATTACATATGCTTCCGTTACATGTAAACATAAACACTACCTTGCAACTTCCACGTTTTCATTGTCAAATGCTGTTTTTACTGTTTTCAGATGTTTGAAAAATTATATTGTATTCCAAAAACTATTACGTACAAATATTTACAATTTAGGCCTATAACCATATTTAGTTCAGGTTATGACTTTTTGACAATGTCTATATTGACGGCAGTTCTTACGGTTATTATTTTGCATTGTTAACATATTTGCTATACACAGTATAGCACATTACACATAGTATACCTCAATATTTTGCCGTGACTGTGTTTAACCTGTTACAACTGTAGGGGAAACAACTTGTAATGTCGCAGATGTCAGATTTGGCGACTGGAAATCGCAACTCGGTAGATACACGAGACTTGAATAAACACGCCCTATTAAAATAAAACAAAAGAATTCATTTGGACAATATCCTCTATATTTTATTTCAAGTTAAAAACAGTTCACATTCTTCAATTAATGCAGGGTCATGAACAGTTAGCTTAACAAGCCGTTCGAAGCACAGAACAGCGCCGCAGAGTTAATTAATTGTGCACGTCACTAAAAACTTTCATCACGAGAAAATTATAATGACAGAAAGGACGTTATTTCCCTCCTGACACCCTAGTGACCTCTCACACCGGCAGGAATAATTTATTAGATAAATGTTTAGCCGAAAATAGAAGTTAAAAAAAAGTATGGTCACAGGTGCTTGTCAGTGTGGACTCGAGCCAAAGTGTGTTTCTCGCGGACTGTTCGTTTTCTGATAGTGAGTGGCAGGTGCTTATGGCTAAAGTCGCCACGTGCTCTACCCTCAAGTCAGGGTGCCAAAAACCTAACCAAATAAGGACATGGCATGGTACAGAATCCCTTCGGATACTGTGTGAACCCTGTCGCAACCACTTTCCCACACCATGCAGAACTGCGTAGATGTTAAAGAATTGTATTTATAGAACACACTCAAAAGGAAAAAATGTCTATGACTGTGGTAATAGTCCTTATCTTAGATTAGATTACTGACGCAACCTCATCTGCGACTTCAGAAATAATAAACGCATGACAGAAAACTAGCATATACAAAACGTCAAATACTGGTATAGCAATTACAATTCCTCTCAAAACAAAAGAAAATTAACCAAATGTCCGGATTAAATTAATACTAACAGCATCATTACATTACCCCCCTCGATTTAGGAGAGATTTCGAAGAATCCTTTCCCAAATCGAAACATACCTTGTATGTGGATTAAATACAATGTTATTTCTAAGTTGTGGTTGAGGATGTATACACAATGTAAGTCAGTGATGGTTTTTTATAGGTAAGACTGCTCATTCTGATTCCTCACTGGGATCAGCACTTACAAAAAGCCACTGCCTAGGGTTACCAGACGTCCTCTTTTACCCGGACATCCTCTTTTTGAGGCCTTGTAAACTGTCCGGCCGGGTTTTACAAAAAAATAATTGAAATTACCTCTTTTCTAATAAAAGTGAATGGCAGTAATGTTTTAATTTCATGTGGGTTTCTTGTGTGTCGTTAAACATTTATTAGCGGTACCAACGAATTTCCTGCAATAGTGCACAATTTTTGGAGAAAATTGCATGATTTTTTTGTTATTATATACACTCATATTTTTCTGGCTGTTTTTTTCCTTGTCTAAGTTGAGAAGTGCCCAATTTCTTCAAAATATTACAATTGTTTTCTAGGAAATATGTAGAAACCTGTGAGAATGAATAAAACCGTCAAAGAATAAGATTGAAATGAATTTGAACTTGAGCTGTGCAAGAGTGATTAACTGTCAGTTAACAAAATTGTGTCCTGTGCTTATAAACAACTTTGTTTTGTATATTATTTGCTTGCAAAATATTCTGTAGCGACTACAAACTAAATGGAATTGAATTTCATATTCAGAGTGAACATGATTATCACTTTATCTGGTCGCAAAAATAAAATGTTTTGTATTTGGGACACAATTTTGCAATTTAATATATTTTTAACTGACCTGCCACATAATTAACAGTTTTTATATATTTCCATTGTAAAATTATGTATCCTTTTCTTTAATGTAATTTTCTTGCAAGTGTCCTCTTTTTTTAATGCTAGTTACTTGAACGTGGCCACTTTTTGAAAACTGCTTATTTGGTAATCCTGCCATTGCCTTATACATTAGGCCAATGCTGACAAAAAGGAGCCTCAGGCATGTCCGAATCAAAACACACACACTCTTTGTGCTATGATACAAGGACACCATAAAAACTGGAGCAACATCTTACAACTGGATACTTAAATTAGTAAAGCCCAACACACTAGAACACCTCAACCTTTGTATTTCTATACAAAATATATTTTACTGTTGCTGAATTTTTCTTCTAGGTGTGTAAACTCAGATTTGTTCACATTGTCACCCCCCACACCCCTCCTATTCATAAGGAGTTTGTGAGCTGCACTCGTTTGGAAGCGTTTATTCTACTAGGCATTCAGAGGTTCTCAAAGACAGAGTCACAAAGAAAATTAATAAAGCCTTCACATCAGAACAATTGTAAGACCCTTAAACTAATCTTAAAGCAGTGGATCGTTAGGAAAAAAAATAATTATTTCTACTACCGGTCTGTTAGTTCAGGAAAAAAATCCATTATACTTATGGATTTTGGATTTCTACAAACTACAGTTGCGTGCAACGTAACAGCTTTCTGTGGTCCAAATTCAATCTAACAAAATAATAATTAAATCCTTAACAATTGACAAATTTTAATTTAAGTATTGCATATGACCAGAAAATGTTGAGCATTAAATTATAGCTACACTTCAAAATTTTATAATATAGGGACTGGTCCGCCTGTGGGTTAAATTATCTTATCCATTAGATATACAATGGTTGAAAATTTTGTTACTTATACCAGATACAAAGAAGTAATACATTTTATATTAAATTTCATAAGGTTATTCCTCTGAATTTTCTCGATTTGATAAATTTTCAAAAATCTTAAGTGTTTTACATTATAATTGAAGTTTTCTTTTAACGACGCTGAAGCATGATTGTAGTTGTGAGAGAAGAGTTTGGGAGATGCAATTAAGTTTAGATCATAGGCTGAAAGAAAAGTTCTATGGCAGAGAGTAGCAGGCTTAATGCTGTACCATTGCTAGGACTCGGCGACTCACTTCTATGATTCCTTGAATTACTTGGATTACTTGGGTTACTGTGGTCAGGTGAATTGCTCGAACCCACTTCAAATGCAAATCAAATCGGAATTAGTAAAAGCGTACACCATTAAAAGAGGGGGAAGAAATAAATTAAACAGAAAGCGAGGCACTCCCCTTTATGTGGGAAGATCGTTGAGAGACATTTTAGGTGGCTGTCTTCTGTACGCACTACACAACCAAACTATGTTGAAAAAAACAAAAGTAATATTTTTGGCGACTACAATCAGACTGAGTTGAAGTTCAACAATTGAGTTTCACTCGTGTCCTGCTCCAGTAGTTCAGTAAGAATGGAACATTGCAGGACACATGCTGCTATATTATACTTGCAAGTGGCAGGCAGTTTAGTGGAGGGGGAAACAAAGTATAGTTGAAAGTTGGCCATTTGACAGCACTGGGGGTGCCTATTAAGGCATGGGTGAGGACCAGCTTGATTCTTATCATTGCCGCTAGATGGGACATGGAGGTTGAGAAAGGGATAGTGATGGCTGCTGAGGGGGTGACGGAGGGAAGCATGGATGGGATGCGTGTGCAATTCTTACATAAAAAACTGCTAAGGTGCCCTGCTAAGGAGGTGCGCGAAGCGCGAGAGAAGTCAGCGCACCGGGGCGTTAGCAGCCTAAATGGAATGCGTTGAGCGTGTCTTAGAGTGTGCAGACATGCATAGTGGTCAGATAACCCTGTTTGGCTGGTGTGGGACACTTGCAGAGACTGAGACTGCTGCAGTTGGCAGAGCCATGAGTTTCAAAACAGAGTATTATAGTGTAAAAAAAAATTCAAATTTAAATTTCTGCAACTTAAAATCCCTTGAAATAAATTTATTTGCCATTCAAATGCAATTTCAAATAATTATAGTGAGAGAGAGTGAGTGAGTGAGTGTGTGAGAGAGAGTGAGTGAGAGAGTGAAATAGTGAGTGTGAGTGGGAATGTGAGATGCGAGGGTGGGAGGGGAACTCCGCTCTGTCTATTCAAGTTTCTTCCTAGGATGAAAAAAAACTGTCACTAGAGCTTACGCATTGTAATTTGTGCTGATATTTTTAACTGTAATAATGAAATATGTTTCCATCAGTGCTACCTGAAAATTTTAATGTTTTAATATGCAATGTTTAAATTAGACATAGTGCACCAATAAACTAGATTTAAACATCATTTTAACTATGAATTATTTCTTACTAGCCGTTGCCAACACATCGCTGCTCTCACTGTTTTTAATTTCTATTGAATATGAAAAATATATGAAGTTATAGAAAATATTAAGTTCAAGTTTCATTTATTCAAAAATGTTTTACTTTAAAATTAATTACAGTGTTATATATTTGTGGTATAAGATTTATTTAAAAAAACAGGTTGTCATGTTACTCCTAGGGTGATTTTGCAGAAGGTTTGTTTCAAAACATTCAAAGAAACCAAGAATAGAATAGATATTGATAGAAATGTTTCTCCCAACACAGTTCTAGGTCATTGTAGACATCCACAAGTTTTTTTTTAGCATACATCAAGCTCCTGGATGGCTTATGGAGCAAAGTAAGCCTGATGCTATAGTTGCCAATTTTTTTTTTTTTTTCCAACTCACATGTTGATTGTGTTGTCATTTGTAACCAATTTTCATAATTACAGGAAAATAGCTCTTGAACATAACCACAATTTTGATGCAAGTACAGTAGAGCACCCCTCAACCGGAATTCCCTCGAACGGAACGCCCATTATCCGGAACTAATTTTCCAAAATAATTCAAACGTCGCAGAGTTGTGCCATAACTTTCCCGTGCTCGCAAGAGGTCTTTCGTTGCTCACACCAGACTGTGCATGCCCATTAGCTGGTAAACAAGCTGCACGATGAAGAGACAGCCGGCCCTAGTGGCACAGCTACAGCTACGCTGCATAATGANAATTCCCTCGAACGGAACGCCCATTATCCGGAACTAATTTTCCAAAATAATTCAAACGTCGCAGAGTTGTGCCATAACTTTCCCGCGCTCGCAAGAGGTCTTTCGTTGCTCACACCAGACTGTACATGCCCGTTAGCTGGTAAACAAGCTGCACGATGAAGAGACAGCCGGCCCAAGTGGCACAGCTACAGCTATGCTGCATAATAACACAAGTGACGGTGACTAATGGCAATGTGCGACACATGCGGTTGGTTTTAGTGGTGTGACTTTCAGAATTTAGTATTCTAACGTGTTAGTGTACATGTACCGTATTTTGGTGTGTATAGACCGCACCAGAAGTTTTTGATGAAAAATGAGGGATAATTAATATTTCAAGTATAGGCCGCACTGAATTTTTGTATTCTCGTAAATATTGCCGGGTCTGGTCGTGCTAGTGCGGCAACAGCAAACTATGGCAACGTCAAACTAATAAATTTGCCGTTGAATGTTATCGTTGCCGCGCTGCCTGGCCTGGGCCTGCTGAAAAGTGGCAACAGCGCAGTATTCCGCGTAAATAAAACTTTTGTATTTATGTCAAATGCCTCAACACTGCGTTTAAATTGCAGAACATGTGCGCTGTGCGTGGCCTGCCTGCTCGGCTGGCTGTTGCCGAGCAGGCAATGGTATGGTGCATGTGTGCGTGCGGTGTCACACACACGCAGCTGTTACTGGCTGTCTCATTCGACCAGAAAGAGAGAGAGAGAGAGGAAGAGAGACAGTGTGACAAATAAAAGAGGAGGAAGGAGGGAGAAAGAAAAGAAAGGGAGCGAGCAAGCTTGCTTGGTGCTGGGCGACTGCGGTTGCGGCCTAGGGAAGAGAGGAGGGGGTGGTGGTGGTGGAAAGGAAGGACTCCAAGCACTGATGGAAACATATTTCATTGTTACAGTTAATATATCAGCATAAATTATGGTGCGTAGGCCCTAGTGACATGGTGTTTTTTTAATCCGAGGACTTGAATACGCGGAGCTCAGCTTGTCACTCTCTCTCTCCCTCCCTCCCTCTCTCTCCATCTCTCCTCCCCCTTCCCCCTCCTCCCACCTTTCTCTCTGGTTTGCACCACTAGTAGTGGCAGGATAATTATTCATGTTTTCAATTTTAGCATATTTCATACTTATTACAATAAAAATAATGATTTTTGAATTTGTAATTTAAAACTGAAAAGAGATTTTAATTTTTGAATACTTATTATAATATTGTTGGAATTGTAGTTGGGAAGGGAGGAGGGGAGGAAAAGAAAAGAATAACATTAATGCCTTACTGGGGCTCTTCAAACTATTTTGATGGGGTTGGAACATATAGCTTGCTACGACAGTTCTCCAGGTAGGACCAAATGTTCAACCTGTGAATNACTATTTTGATGGGGTTGGAACATATAGCTTGCTACGACAGTTCTCCAGGTAGGACCAAATGTTCAACCTGTGAATTCAATACTCAAATAAAATAAGATAACCAAGGCATTATTGCTTTTTTAGCTCACTTGTGAACTCACTGCAGAGTTGAGACCCAGCTCAGTTAGCTACCTCCTAGGCTCACTCACTTTACACACTACTGCTATAGAGCCAACACTTTATAATAAACAAAAAAAACTTAAACACTTTNCCTAGGCTCACTCACTTTACACACTACTGCTATAGAGCCAACACTTTATAATAAACAAAAAAAACTTAAACACTTTTGGTAAGGCTGACGAGAAGCCTTCTCTAGAATGCCTTAAATAACCAAGAAAAATGAAAACACAGAGACCTACCCTAATTGCCACTTTAAAGGGTGGGCATAAACACCTCTTCTGAAGTATCACAAATACTCTACAACTTACATGGGGGATTAACTCAAACAATACATAAAGACTGTGGGGATTGGGTAGGGTGTTCACTTCTTTGCTGCGAGAGGTCTTAATCCTCAAATCAACACAAAACCTTAAAAAAAACTAAATATAAATAATTATCACCCTGAAAATAACAAGACAGGTGAGGAGGGATGGGAAGAAGGGAAGGGATGGGATCGATTCATGGGGAAATGCACTCCNCTGAAAATAACAAGACAGGTGAGGAGGGATGGGAAGAAGGGAAGGGATGGGATCGATTCATGGGGAAATGCACTCTAATGATCCAGTCTTAACCTTGGCACTAAAAGAAATTGTGATAACGATTACTACTTCTCTGAGGTTCACTTGAGCTAGGCTGGTAAATTACCAGCAAACAACTTTAATCAATCAAGAAAAAAAAATTTCATTTNTCTGAGGTTCACTTGAGCTAGGCTGGTAAATTACCAGCAAACAACTTTAATCAATCAAGAAAAAAAAATTTCATTTAAATAAAAAGTATAGTTTCCGACAAATAAATTAAAAAATACTTTGGTCACGTTCCCAGCTGTTTCAGAATTACATTTTGTTGTTATTCCACAGGACCTGTACAATTTACCGAGATAAAAAGTATTGTATGTCATATTCCAGGACGTAAAGTACCTACAAACCAAATTTCATCTAAATCCGTTCAATCATTATTGAACCGAGTGGTAACAAACACACACACACACACAGACTTTCGCATTTATAATATTTGTAGGATAATTAGTTTACTGGTCAAAATAAAATAATAAAATTTGAAGTGAACTGCAAAAAAAATTTTAAAATGTATATTTTGTATAATACTAACTTACGACAGTGAACCTTGGCTCCAGTATACCATATTCTATATGGCTTACTGCTTAAGGAACACGCATGGCTTCCCTTTGCATGTCCTGGCTAGACCTGACCTCTGCCACGGCTCACACTCAACTCTCCTATCTCTCTCTCCCCCTCTCTCCCTCTCTCTCCCCCTCTCTNTCTCTCTCTCTTTCTCTCTCCCTCTCTATCTCCCTCTCTTCCCCCTCTCTCCCTCTCTCTCCCTCTCTCTCTCCCTCTCTCTCTCCCTCTCTCTCTCTCTCAAACTACAAATAAAAAGGGGCGCCAAAGCCACCCCTCTAAAACCCAAGTCGTACTTAAGTTCGCAACTAATTTTCCTGAAAACTCCTACATTTTGACTAACCCAGCGACCTCCACCTGGCCATCGCGCATCGTCTCACACTCGCTGTCACATCATCACTATCCATGCTTCTTCTCCAGAACAATGCT
>NQII01000691.1:620081-640905 GCA_002778355.1 Clitarchus hookeri
AAAAAAAAAAAAAAAAAAAAGGAACCACTGGCTGGCTACTCCTGCTCTGGCATCAAGACTGATGGTAACATGAACATCCGTGAAGAAAAGAATTAATCCTGCCAAGTAAAAGTATCCAAATAAAACTTAAATTAAATAAATTTAAAAAAAAAATTAAAGTTTACCACGATTCCGACATCTCCCCACACAAAAAGGTATTTTAACAAAAAACCACTAAAAACGAGACAACTCTTAAGAAAAAAGCAAAACCTGAAAAATTAGCTGTGTGACATTACCCCGCTTGTACTGATTTGTGGTATCCACAAATATAAAAATTCATCAATTACATCTCAAATCAAAGTAGAGGTCCCCAAAGAAAAATTAAGCCACCAATCAGTAAGAGGTGACTATTAGAGGGTAGTCCTCAACATTCCTTCCAATAAAAACTTTATCAAAAAAATTTAAACTGCAAAATTTTTTTCTTCTCAGTTTCTTCACAGAGAAAAGTCATATTCATTTTATATGTAAAAACATGATTCAGCTAAGGTTTCTTGTCCTTCATGTTATAGAAAAAAAAAGTATTTCTTAACCATATCGGTTGTATCACTACTCCCACTAGAGGACTTGCTGTGCCAACCACTTGATGAGTCATGATGTCCAGGAGATCCAGTCACTCTAACTGTCCCACTATCTTCCTACAATACATCCTTCATCTGTCTCCCATGCCAGCAACTGCACTGCAAGCCACTCTCCATCATGACAGGGTAACTGGAACATAAAACAGGCAGTATCAAGTTGGGAAATACACAGATAATAAGATCCCCTGGACAGAGCAGGGATTTAGTCCTTCTGTACAATAGAGAACTTATGGATTAGTCATACAACTTTGTAGTTTCAGAGGCTTTACAAAACGATACCCAATAAAAAAAACATTTTCATGGGCAACATTTTACTCCATTTTATACCTGGTGGGAGAAGCAAAGTACCACAATCACAACTATTTCCTCAAAAACATAGGTTAACTTCACTTAGCCTTCACAGAGCTAAACCTGACATTTCAACTCAAATCCAACCTAAATAAACAAAACAAAGCAAATGTCAGGCAAGACGTGAAAATTTCTCTAGAAAGTTTAGTCTTGAAGTTCATCGCACATGCTTTTAGGAATGGTGTCCAGGCTAGCTGTGGAACAGTTCCAACCTTAAGAAGTCCAGTCTCTCACACACACTGAAGTCTGAAGAGATATGCACCCCAGTTCCATCTGGGCCGGTCTTCACTAAACTCTGCAATTGTACGCTCAGGCCACATACAGAGAGGCAATTACCAAATACTCAGCTTCTCCACGATGTAGGCATCCCCACATCTATCCATCCATCAGGTGAGTGCAGTCAACTTGAAGTCGAAGTTCTCTCCGAATCCTCGTTTCTTCTCACCACGCAGCTTTTGATTCACCAGCAGCTGAAGATGTCCAGAAAGACTATTCCTTCAACAGGATGGGTCCACCAGCACTGGGAGAGTGGCCTGACCAATAGGGGAAGAACATCCACCCAAAAGCAAATGTCAGGGACTTAATCCCAAGTATTCCACACAGTCCAAATGAACACGGGACAAGTTCCCATGTTTCACCCTCTTTATGGTATAGCAGGCAGCACCACTTCTTCTAGGCAAGAGTCAAACTTGTCTCCCCTCACACAGCACTCATATACCCTGTCCATGCTAATCACTGTTCGACCTAACAACCAGATCCTTCCTTTTGTCAGCACAGTCCAACTTACTCTTTTCATCTTGGAAAAATGTTCAGAGTACTTGTTTTACCTTCTTCATGTGATATAAAAAAAAACTAAAGTCTTGGCTTTCATCTTGCTCAAAATTANACTAAAGTCTTGGCTTTCATCTTGCTCAAAATTAATCACCCTTAACATTTAATATCCATATTCCCAATAAGCAAACAAAACAATCGACAAAGCACACAATCCCCATAAAACATTTCTTCAAATTTATACCTAACCTAAACTTATATCTTAACCTAACTCATTGCCTAAGGGCACACTGGATTCTCCCTCAGATACACCCGTTTATAAACAATTTTTTTTAGTAATTTTTTTTTTTAAATATTTCATCACCATATTTGTTGCTCTTAGTAGCAGAAATCCTCCTTTTAGATTTTCTTTGTTTCTATCTTTTGTTTGTCTAAAAACCAACAACAAAATTTAACAATAGAGCCCCTTAGGCCTACAGGCCAACTGATGCCTATTTTTCCTCTTGTGGCAAAGGATATTTACTTATTAGAACACAATGTAAACCCATACAAATTCTTCTTCAAAATATACATTAAGCTAATAAAAAAAACTCAATGCCTATTTCTCTAGTGTCGAATAGATATTAATTTTACGGCCATTTCTGTCTTTCATGTAGCATTTATTTTTCCTTGGGAGTGAAGTTGTTTCAGCTGATGGTCGCTCATGCGGTTTCCAAAATCTCCAACAAAGACAGCACAAACATAACTGTTAACACCATTATTGTGACAGTTGATCAAATTCCCTAGTTAAAAACTGCTTCGGGACAGAAAGCTTCTGCTCATGGTAGGGTTCCCAAACCTATCAAAAATGGATTTTTAAAAATCATTACTAACAGAATAAGAATCACGAAACCTAATGAAATACTTTGTAAGTTTCGTTACAAGAAATTTTCATACACTATATAAGTTTCCAACAAAATTTTTGAATTTTCTTTTCCACTGGCACGAAAAGTTAAATTTACGTGTAAAATGGCTGAAGGCCAATTTTCTTCTAAACAGTCTTGCAATGACGGGAAAATGGATTGTGTGATGTAGTATNGTGTAAAATGGCTGAAGGCCAATTTTCTTCTAAACAGTCTTGCAATGACGGGAAAATGGATTGTGTGATGTAGTATGTGCTGGTAAATGAAAACTGTTGAACTTATACCAGGTGGCTGGGATTACACTTATTATCTCAAATTTAGATTTGGCATCAAAATCATAATGATAAGTCTCTCCTATTCTCAGCTTAGGCACAAGGAACAACCACATAAATAGCTCCTGGGCTGCCTTTACTGGTTAGCACTTTTAATCTAAGTTCACTTAATTTCTAATTTTCGTTCTGCATCGGTGAAAAAATAACGTTCAGGTTCTACCTGAGTTATAATTGAATGAGTGCCTGCTTGACAACTAAAAGCACATAATTCTCCTAGTCTCTCAGCTGTAGCTCCATTAAAAACTGCCTTTGGGTATAAGGCCCCTGTTACTGCATCACCAGAAATTCTAGGTACAAAACAAAGGCGATCCTGAAAAAGTCTGCAATCTGGAAAAGCTCTACCTGTAATCGTCCTAACATAATCTCCATTTACTGCCAAAAATGTTGGTTCATGGTGTAAAATGCAAGTTGATTGTTGCCAATGAAAGGGTACTGTCACAAAATGATACAATTTCCAATTTGATTGTTTTTGAACAGTTGAGAGACTTTCATTTTCACATAGAGATTTTCTTCAAAAACCTGGTAAGTACAAATTTGCTAATGATAGTACACTTGTTCTTCTGTGAACAGGATTGCCAACTGATAACCATCTCAATTTCAAATTTTCAGAGGCGGGACGTTTATGGGCCCTCCGCTGGTCCATAATGTTTACTTTAAATNTAACCATCTCAATTTCAAATTTTCAGAGGCGGGACGTTTATGGGCCCTCCGCTGGTCCATAATGTTTACTTTAAATAAAGTATGCATTTGTTTTGCCATAAGGGCTGTCATTAAAAATAGTGTCTGAAGGACCTGTAATAGTTCTTGTTTACCCTGTGAACCACTATTTTCTAAAGCTTCTTTGAATTCATGCAAATATCTTGAAATGTTGCTAAATTTAACCTGCACTCTACCGAAATGATCAGCAATTACTGTTTACTATAATGACTTGATTAGAAAGATTTGCCAAAGCAACACGATTTGTCAGAACCTGTTTATTCATCTCTTCTAAATGCCTAACTAACTCATTTTCATTTTTGAAAAGGATTTCAATTTGATTAGCAGTTGCAATGTCACAACACCAGTTAGCGATTTTGCCCACAAATGTCAAGCCACGCTTTACTCGACTAGACCCTGGAATATCAACTAAATCCTCGCCTGCTGCTCCGTTGAGGGAGCTTAACATGTTTTCTACAAATAGAATAAATCTTTTCGTCTTCTTGTGGAGGTAACATACCTCTTTTCCACGGAGTGCTGTGCAGATCCATTGCCTGCTTAGATTATCAAGGTTTTTTTTTTCCTTCAATTTATGAGGCCAAAGTGATTGAAAATTTAATTGTATGGAAAATGAGTATACCATCACCTTATTCATCTGCTGAAAGTATGCTTCTAAAACCACCTCTACTCGTCAGTGGTGTGGGTCGCCTCTGCTGCACATGACGCCACCAACAGATACAGCAACCAACTCAGGATACTGCCCTCCGCCATGGTCAGGATTGTTGTCTCTCCCTGGCCAGAAATATCAAGGCTACCGATAGACACAACTGGTTTTTCCTATAACCCANTGTCTCTCCCTGGCCAGAAATATCAAGGCTACCGATAGACACAACTGGTTTTTCCTATAACCCAATCAAAACACAGTGCTTCATAACATAGCCTTTGTAAACATTTTACTCCCCTTTTTTTTTCTTCTATTTATGAAAGAAAACAAATGCTAAGGTGGTTCAAACGAGAAAATAAAAAAAATTTAAAAATATTTATTCTGTCGTGAGCAGCCGTCCTGTTAAGCACAAAAGGAGAAAAATACCAAAGAAAATAAACAAAAGATTTATGTTAAATTTTCACNTAACCATCTCAATTTCAAATTTTCAGAGGCGGGACGTTTATGGGCCCTCCGCTGGTCCATAATGTTTACTTTAAACAAAGTATGCATTTGTTTTGCCATAAGGGCTGTCATTAAAAATAGTGTCTGAAGGACCTGTAATAGTTCTTGTTTACCCTGTGAACCACTATTTTCTAAAGCTTCTTTGAATTCATGCAAATATCTTGAAATGTTGCTAAATTTAACCTGCACTCTACTGAAATGATCAGCAATTACTGTTTACTATAATGACTTGATTAGAAAGATTTGCCAAAGCAACACGATTTGTCAGAACNGAAATGATCAGCAATTACTGTTTACTATAATGACTTGATTAGAAAGATTTGCCAAAGCAACACGATTTGTCAGAACCTGTTTATTCATCTCTTCTAAATGCCTAACTAACTCATTTTCATTTTTGAAAAGGATTTCAATTTGATTAGCAGTTGCAATGTCACAACACCAGTTAGCGATTTTGCCCACAAATGTCAAGCCACGCTTTACTCGACTAGACCCTGGAATATCAACTAAATCCTCGCCTGCTGCTCCGTTGAGGGAGCTTAACATGTTTTCTACAAATAGAATAAATCTTTTCGTCTTCTTGTGGAGGTAACATACCTCTTTTCCACGGAGTGCTGTGCAGATCCATTGCCTGCTTAGATTATCAAGGTTTTTTTTTTNTGGAGGTAACATACCTCTTTTCCACGGAGTGCTGTGCAGATCCATTGCCTGCTTAGATTATCAAGGTTTTTTTTTCCTTCAATTTACGAGGCCAAACTGATTGAAAATTTAATGGTATGGAAAATGAGTATACCATCACCTTATTCATCTGCTGAAGGTATGCTTCTAAAACCACCTCTACTCGTCAGTGGTCTGGGTCGCCTCTGCTGCACATGACGCCACCAACAGATACAGCAACCAACTCAGGATACTGCCCTCCGCCATGGTCANCTCTGCTGCACATGACGCCACCAACAGATACAGCAACCAACTCAGGATACTGCCCTCCGCCATGGTCAGGATTGTCATCTCTCCCTGGCCAGAAGTATCAAGGCTACCGATAGACACAACTGGTTTTTCCTATAACCCAATCAAAACACAGTGCTTCATAACATAGCCTTTGTAAACATTTTACTCCCCTTTTTTTCTATTTATGAAAGAAAACAAATGCTAAGGTGGTTCAAACAAGAAAATAAAAAATTTAAAAAAATATTTATTCTGTCGCGAGCAGCCGTCCTGTTAAGCACAAAAGGAGAAAAATACCAAAGAAAATAAACAAAAGATTTATGTTAAATTTTCAGNTTTTTTTTTTTTTTTTTTTCCTCTCTGCACCTTCAATGTTAACCACTTCCAACCTAGGCTGCTTTTGGGTTTTCTTTCTCAATACCCATAATTTATCTAAAATTCTTTTTACCACTTTGGCGGGTTCATTCCACTGATGGAAGAACTTGTGAGACAGGTCTTTCTTCCTAATGGGGTGAAGATGAAGACCTCCTGACCTGGCTGGTACTCAATGGGCCTCCGATGTTGATTGTACCTCTGTTTCTCCTTCTCCTGTTGTCTCTTCAGGTTTTCTACTGCTTTGCGTTGGAGGGTCTTCCACTTTTGTCGGGGGTTGTTTACGGTCATCCTCTTCAACTCTGATTCAAGCAGACTTCAGAGGGCAGAACTGGCTCACGGCCATACAACAGTAAAAAGGTGTAATGTTGCAGTACATAGTAACTAAAATATTCTGGAAATATTTAATTTTTCTAAATTTGTAAAGGATAGTAATTTATCCAGTGTTTAGAATACTGTGGCAATAATAATTTGTTTACAANTAATTTTTCTAAATTTGTAAAGGATAGTAATTTATCCAGTGTTTAGAATACTGTGGCAATAATAATTTGTTTACAATATATATATTTTAATTTTTCCAAATGTATTATTTTATTTTGAGTTATTCAACAGTAGTAGCAGACATCATAGAATGACATCCCTTTTTTTTTTGTCAGGTTTGTAAACTTGACACATAGCCATCGTGTTGTGATATACGCTGAAGAGCCAAAAAACTGGTNTAATTTTTCTAAATTTGTAAAGGATAGTAATTTATCCAGTGTTTAGAATACTGTGGCAATAATAATTTGTTTACATTATATATATTTTAATTTTTCCAAATGTATTATTTTATTTTGAGTTATTCAACAGTAGTAGCAGACATCATAGAATGACATCCCTTTTTTTTTGTCAGGTTTGTAAACTTGACACATAGCCATCGTGTTGTGATATACGCTGAAGAGCCAAAAAACTGGTACACCTGCCTAATATTGTGTAGGGCCCCCGCGAGCATGCAGAAGTGCCGCAAGACGATGTTGCATGGATTCGACTAATGTCTGAAGGTATGCAGGAGGCAATTCACACCATGAATCCTGCAGGGCAGTCCACGAATCCATAGGAGTGCGAGGCGGTGGAGATCTCTTCTGAACAGCACGTTGCAAGGCATCCCAGATATGCTCAATAATGTTCATGTCAGGTGATTTAGGTGGCCAATGGAAGTGCCACTCTGTAGCAACTCTCGACATTTGGGGTGTCACATTGTCCTGCTGGAATTGTTCACATCTGTCTGAATGCACAATGGACATGAATGGGTGCAGGTGATCGGACAGGATGCTTACGTATCTGTCAGCTGTCAGAGTTGTATCTAGACGTATCAGGGGTCCCATTTCACGCCAACTCCACACGCCCCATACCATGACAGAGCCTCCACCAGCTTGAACAGTCCCCTATTGACATTTAGGGTTTATGGATTCATGAGGATGTCTCCATACCCGTACATGTCCATCCGCCCGATGCAATTGGAAACGAGATTCGTCAGACCAGGCAACGTATTTCCAGTCATCAACAGTCCAATGGCGGTGTTGGCGGGCCCAGGCAAGGCATAAAGCTTTGTGTCATGCAGTCAACAACGGTACACGAGTGGGTCTTCGGCTCCGAAAGCCCATATCAATGATGGTCCTTTGAATAGTTAGCACGCTGGCACGGCATTGAAATCCGCGCCAATTTGAGAAAGGGTTGCTTGTCTGTCACGTTTAATGATTCTCGTCAGTCGTTGTTTGTCCCGTTCTATCATGATCTTTTTTCAGCCGCAGCCATGTCGAAGATTTGATGTTTTACCGGATTCCCGATATTCACGGTGCACTCGTGAAATGGTCGTACGCGAAAATCCAAATTTTATAGCTATCTTCTTTGCCGAAAAAATTGCAGGTGTGAACAATGTCGTAAATTTTTCACCAATGTCGTGCTTCTTCCTCTTTTCTCCTGTTATAAATTTTTTTTTTCTTATATTGGCAAATGCACTCTTGAATTAAGAAAAAAATGCATCTGTATTATATGTATTGTTTGTATGTAGGCTGATTGTACTCTAGTGCATTGATACAGGTTATGTATTTGTCAATTTTGGCATAATGGTTAGTAGTCGGGAAGAAACACAAGTAAGTCAAGGAGAAAACTTCTTGGGTTTTGATACCAATACATCAGATCAGGAAACAGAATTCAACTTATCTAATATGAAAGTGAACACTTAGGTTTAGGTGGTTCAGGTCTTGTTAATACAAACAGGGAAACTCGGAGAAAAGAGAAGTCTGAAATGAGTGATCAAATAAGCCTGCTGGTAAAGTTAATGGCAGAAAAAAATAATATTTTCAACAGTTAGTAGGCAAAATTAATGGGCTCAAAACAGATTTTGGGGAAAAATTTGACAAGCATTTAACTGAATTTAACAATTTGAAATTGACAGTAAACAATGTGCAGAGTACATTAAATAATAATAATAAATATTTTTTCAAAATTGAAGATGGACCTAAATGTCAATTTGACAGAGATTAGGGAGAAATGTACAGCCAAGGTAAATCAGTGTTAAAACAAAGTTGTAGAATTGTCAAATGATGTTTCTAGGAGTGAAAGTGTAATTGTAAAATGTTGAAGTAAAGTGGAAACGGTAGCACAAAATTGCCAAGGTTTGGAATTTAATGTAAACAAAATTCACATAGCACAGCAGAAGGTAAAGGAACTTGTTTCTACACAGTAGGAAAAAAATTTTAGAAAACGTTTAAGAAATTGAAAGGGTGTGGAGTACAAGTCCTTGAACAAAATAGGGATGTACAGCAGAATGAAAGACATATACAGCAGGTGGAAGAGACTTTAGTAGGAAATGTTGAAAAAATTTTCCAGGAAAGCCTGGCAATAGACAAACATTTGAAAAAAACATTAGAGAGGAAGTAAAAAATATTAGGCAGGAATGTAAACAGCAGTGTGAGGAGAAAATTAACCAGCTGCGGAGGCGAAATTTCTCGGTACACCAAGGGGATATCTTTGTTTTGTCTCTTGATGAGATCTGCTTTTGAAAGGGCAGTATCAAAATTTGACAGTGGCAATCGGGGACCAAATCTCATACAGTTAATACATAAGTGAAAGGGTTGGTCAAATGAACAAGAAGTACAACTTTTTGTGAATAGTTTAGGAGCTTCACAGTGGGCACTGTGGAAGGAATCAGAGTGGACAAGTTTCACAGAAGTCAAGGTGGCTTTTCTACAGAAATACTGGGGAATTCATTTGCAGGATGATTTTTTACAGTATTTATTTACAGGCAAATTCGGGGACAGGGATGGTTCAATGACAAGTTATGTGCAGAGATTGTACCTGCAGTCAAAATACCTAGATAATAAGATGACGTAGAGGAAAGATGTATCTGTCATATTATTCATCATTTCAATTGGCACATACAAAACTGTATGTTAGTGATGAGAATTAAATCTTTCAAGGAGGCGGTAGCCCTGCTGGAAACACTCAATAGGAGGACAAATCCAGTTGGGCAGGTTTTGAGAGAGTTAGGGAGATTGTTTTGATTGTATTATAATGAACACCATAGCAAGTGGGCTGGGATTGTAAGTGATGTGGAACAATTAATAAACAGCTGTTGGAGTGAGGGTACAGGTGCTACCCCCATAGAACTTATGAATATGGGTAAACCTAACACTATTGCAAAATTTTGTAAATTTTCCAAGAAGTGATGCTGAAAATGTAGGGAATATGAGAACTGCAGCCTCACAAAGGCTGTAGTTTAAAACCAAGCATCGACGGAGAAGGTGGGATAAGAATATTCAACCAATAGTGTTCAAAGAAGGTGATGAGGTACTTGTGGCTACACACAATTTGTCATCATTAGTAAATAAGCAGATTCACATATTTTCCAAACATTTTCAAGGGCCATACGAATTTGAAGGGGTATTAGGTCACAATGTATATATAGCACACAATGCTAATTGGCATGTCTCATTGTTGCGGCCATGAGGCTCACGGGCAACATAAAGTTGTAGGATGTTGTGTGATCTAACCTGATGTTTATGCTATGTTGTACCAGATAGCAAAAGTTGTCCAAATTATATGATAATGGTAAACGTGAAGGTATAAACTACATACATGTTATTTTTATTTTTCATTTAAGAGCATACTAAAGTATCTAATGAACATTGATGAATTTCCAGTGAAGTCAGGTGTGATGTAATTTGTAAAACCCGCAAAGCAATATGCTCTAGTATTTTTGCAATATCATCATATTTTACTAGTTGAAGCTATTACGCTAAATCAAAAGCAAGATGGTAAGATGCACCCAGTAGCTTGAAAATGAACGTGCTTAGCTCAGGCAGGATCACATGATGCGAACTAAAGACTCTAGAGTACAACTTTGAGATTAGATATTCCAGTGGGAAGAAACATGCCTATGTGGACAGTCTGAGTAGAAACACAGTTGATGTAGTAACAGAGAAGGGCGAAGAACAAGCATTAGAGTTGCCAGCGTTTTCGCTACCAGGTTTTGATATGGCCAAGGCCCAAAGGGATGACCCCGAGCCAGCACCTTTGATTAAAAAAGTAGAGAAACCATCCAAAACAGATTCTAAATTAAGTAGATTGATGAAGAATTTTTGTTTAAAAAAATGGTGTTCTGTTCAAAATCAATATTAGGCCAGAATGCCAGAATGCAGACAGAAACTTTTAGTGATTCCTGCTCCGGTGTGGGATGAGATGTTGAGTGAATGTCACAATAACCCATTGGTTGGTGGACATTTGAGGCTTGCCAGAACAGTGGACAAAATTAGAAGACTATACTAGTGGAAAGGCATGTACAAGCAAGTAGTCTCACACGTTAGTACGTACATTTAACTTTTTGTCATTATGATATGTGATTGATTGTAACATTGTACTTAGAATATCAGAAATTGAGTGAATTAATATTATTGGTACGTAGTAGTGATAAACAATATTATAAAATATTGAGGTTGTATTTTTCTAGTTTAGAGTGCAGATGAACTTATATTAATCAGACTTAAACTTGTGTGATTAAAGGACAAGAATCTTTTCTGTTAATGGATTAGAATGAGTGGTAAATGTTTCAGAATTAACTGTGCATATGCATTAAACCTATTGCAAATTTTTGTGAGTGATAAACTTAATGGAATGATGCTGTGTTTTATAATATGATTATGATTGAAAGAAAAGGTGTGTGGTAATTTTTTTTTGTGTCATAATTGCAGCACATTATGTTTTGTAAGAATTGAGTTAAATTGTGCAAAGGGACACCTTGTAATTGTGTAATTGTATTGTGAATCCATTCTTGTATATTAATGAGAAGAAAAATTTCTTATGTATTAATGTATGTACAATTGCCATTCTTCTAATGCTGTGTGAATGTTGCGTGTGAAAACCAAAACAGTTTAGTTAATGATTACGCTGAAAATAAAACATGTGAAGTTAATTACTTAGCATAAACTGTAACAAAATATAAATTCAGAGTTAAAAGTTCATTGTTGTAACCATACTGTACGGGATGGCTAAACTGTGCCATATCATCCCACAACAGTGGATTTAACACACAGGTTTCAAAACCCAGCATGGCAACTGTAGCCAATGCACAATTTAGTGGGTATAGATTTATGTAAAATTTTGCGACTGTTGTGTTTGTTATTCATTTATGATAGTAAAATTAATAGGAATTAAATAATGTTAGTAAAATTAAAAGAAAATCTTTAGATNAAAAAAAAAAAAAAAAAAAAGAATTATTGATAAGTAACTTTGTCCTTTTCACCATGAATAGATTACAAATAAAAATTACTTTTTCTTATATGTAACTAATTACAAGTAAAAATTACTCAAAAAGTAGTTGTTACTGACAATGCAATTACTTTTAATTCATTACGTGTCATCACTGATTATGTACTAGTTTACATAGTTCTTAAGTGGAAGCTTCGTAGGGGGAAAAACAGGAATTTTACGTGTGAATACATTCTGCCTAGAAACTCAGAATAAACATGTTTTGTTTGTCTTCAGTGATTTTCAATAAATTGTAGTCTGCATTACTAGTATATGTTATGTAATGTTAAAATGTTATCTGTTATGCTGCTTAAGTTATAAAAAGTTAGTGTTTAAAAAATACTTCTTGGGGTTCATACGTGGGCCCACCTGGAAAAACCCACCCAGGTTGCTTTTGGGATTGGTCCACATTGGCAAACCCTGCATTTGAAATTTTTTCCACTGCTCCTTTTATAAGCGTAAAAAAGGGTTCATTGTCTTGGTATGGGTGGTTTTTGTTAGCATGTTGTATGCAGGCACAGCCCTACTTAAACTTATGATTTTAGATTTGTTTCTTTAGGAGAGGAAGTACATCTTCCGCAATGGCATTGTTACATTTAGTAGGTATGTGCTAATCTTTAATGGTAAATTGTGCATGCAGATTTTAGCTAATAGTAGTTTAATGTACAGCTAACTGAAGTTGTTGATTATGTTGCAGAGCGAGAAAAGGGCAAGACGGTAGAAGTTGGTAGAGCATATTTTGAAACGGAGAGGAAGCATTTTACTATCCTTGATGCACCTGGTCACAAGAGCTTTGTGCCCAACATGATTGGAGGTGCAGCGCAAGCGGACCTTGCTGTGCTGGTGAGAGATTTTTATTCATGTAGTGGCAGATTTGGTATCTGTAAAAAAATTAGTTGCACTAATTAGTAATCATTATACTTATTCACTTGTTACTGTTGTTTAACACCCATACCCAATGCTTATAATCCCTCTGAGGTAAATAACATGTGCAATATATATGGCTTAGTACAACTGTTATATGTCGAGGGCAACGTTGTGTTGATCTACGGCTGTGTAAGTATAGGTTGTGGATATTTTATTGTCTCATAAACACAATGTATTTCCAGACTCAAGCATCCTTGTGGAATGTATGTATGGTTAAAATTGTTGCTAGTCATTGGGCATCATGTGTATAGTGAGCTTGTAGATAATTAAGTATTTGTCCCTTTATACAGCAGACAACATGTCATAATATTTGTCAAATGACTTTGAGGACATGTATTATACTATAATAAATAGAATTGGGGGGAAAAAAATTTCACATTTTTGAATATTACAAACTCCTCATGGTATTCATTACAGTTCCGTCTGGCTAGGCCGCCAAGTGGTGAATAGAGCTTCAAGAAAAACAATGTATTCAAAAACTATTCCATTTGTGTAAAATATGTCCACCCAGGAATATAATTTTAAAAAACTTTCAATGTTGGACAAGTTTTAGCTTTCTATTTCCATTTCTAATGTGTATTTTTCACAAGTCAAACTGGCTGAAATAGGCATTTCCACAATCATTTTAGGGATGAAAACACTGTGGAGGATATGTATATTTAAAGTTGTTGAGGATGATGTACAGCACATTTTTCTCTTTATTATTTTGCCTAAAAATGGTAGGGCAGGGTTTCCTCCAGACATGAGGATGAAAATCTGCTCGTTATCTGAAAAATCCCGGATTCAAAAGTAAAAATCCTGTTAAATACTGTAAATTAAAAACGCAGATAAATTACAAGAAAAAAAGTGCACATGAAGGTAACTTTTGCTCTTTAATAGAATTGTTTTACATTTGGAATGCAATCATATACCAAAAAATAACACTTTTTACTACATGTACTCATACAACCATATTGCCTGGAATTATCAATATGGGATTTCACAAAAGACCAAAAATCACTTTCACAAATTCCTTGCTTTCTTCTCCATTGTTTTAGTTGATTCAAATTCTCTCTATTGCTGCTTCCTAATGGAAATGTGCATTAAGGCATTCAACATAGATGACTGCAGAGTTGAACAAAGAGTTGTTTTGATTAACTTTAAGGTGCTAAATACTTTGTTACAGCTAGCATTGCTGTATGAAAGTATGAGCAAGACCTTCACCAACTTGCACAATATGTGCATAAAAGTCTTTCCATTTTCTTTATACTGCAAAGCTTTGTCCAGTACTTGTCATGCAATGTGAACTTGGCAATTTTCTGTGTTGCAGGTGACATCCATGATGTATAGGGAAAAATTGTCCACTTAGTTCATCAAACTCGTTTTGTGAAAATGCATTTGGGGATGAAACTGCCAAGCTTTTTAACTTTTCCCTATCAACATTGTTTTGTTTTATCTGGGTCAGTAACATCAATACTGTGAATTACATCATGATTTAATTGTGAAAGATTGTATAACTCTCTCGTTGCAGTTTCATAAAATTTCCTGACAGAACTGAAAAGTTATATTTTTCTGAGTTACCAATTTGCGATTGTTCCATGTATGATGACCGATAAAAAGTGACTCATCTGACAGCTGATTTTGAATGCTGTAATCTACAGATACAATATTGTTCTTCTGGATGATTATAAATCGAACAAAACTAGCAATGAACTGTCTAAGATTGATACATGCCTCTGAATGAAGTTTAGGGATGTATGTTTGTCTGTGTTGGAACAAAAGGTTGAATTTTTTTAAAGATAGGGAGAACTGCGTGCAGAAGTTACATATAACTTTAATGATTTTGTGTGAAGAATTTTCTTAATGTGCTTTACAGTGTCTAAACAGCATTATTTTGAGTCAGTGAGTCAATTGAAATAGCTTGTCAATATTAACCATGTATCAAGAAGGTGATTCGCAATGTGTAACATGGCCAGCAATCTTGTGAAACATGGATGTGGAATCTTGTACAGGCAGTCTTCTACTTTCGCGCATTCGACTTTCGTACAATTCGCGCTTTCGTACATTGGTTTCTTACACCATAAATTCGACTTTCGCGTGTTTGCTTCGTTCTTTCGTACATAACCTTTCGTACATAACCAAAAAAAATATCGCGCGCATGCCTCCACGAGAAACTTAAACATCAAAGATATATGGATTGTTTATATTCTGTAGGTTTTGTCTTCGCAAATAATATTNTTTCATACATTTCAACTTTCATACACAAATTTAGGAACACATTGTGTATGAAAGTAGAGGACTGCCTGTACTTATCAGCTTCTATATAGATACCTTGAATTCATCCTGCTGCTTCCCTGATGTTTTGAAATATGAATATATACCTCTAAACAACTGTTCACAAACACTTACACCGCGGCATGTGATGCAGCCAGATGTGCCACGTGGCACGTGCAGTGAAGAAACCAAAGGTTTTCCTGCTATCCCTTAACTCTAGACAGCACAGAATTATTAAACTCTCAAACCATTACTTTGGCACTGTCTGAAGACATGCTGATAAAGTTACTCCATAGAGTGTTGTCTTTGAACGGTGCATTGACAGCATTGAACAGGTTTTTACCAGTAGTCTACCAGAAATTGGAAGTATTTCATACAGATGGCTTTCCACTTGTTTNACAGCATTGAACAGGTTTTTACCAGTAGTCTACCAGAAATTGGAAGTATTTCATACAGATGGCTTTCCACTTGTTCTTGTCCTGGTTACAGTGACATCAGTGTAATCATTAGAAGTGTAAAATAACCATTCCTCGTAGCCAAAATAACATTTTCTTGGGTGCGTGTACTGAGGTCAGCCTTTTAAACAATTTGGTTGGTTTTAGTGCGACAATAGCGGAATTCTTTGGCACCATCAGTGTCTTTTGCACTAATTTAGCAAATTGTTACTCAAACTAAGTGAGAAATTAGACAAACAGAATTTGACCTAGTGTAAATCTGTATCAACTACGCTGTTCATTTCAAAGAAAGTTTGTCATGGAGGAACTCTTTCCTACGCTCCTCATGTTTCGCATGTGAACTTCTGTAGCTGTGCAACATCTTAAATCTTTTGAGTCCTTTATAAATTATATTAAATTTATAATTACCTACTTTACCCACGGCTTCATAATCACCTTTATCCGCCTTTAATCATGTTTACATGCATGCGCGGCCATCATTAGGGTGTGCACATAGTTAAAGAATTTCTGATGGTCTCATAAAGGGTTGAAATTTTTTTGGTTTAACGTTTAAATGCAAAAGTTTATATGCAAAAGTTGTGCCAAAAAAGGATATTATAAAAATACCACATTTTGCAATATTTCCTCGAATATTTATGGAAAACTTGTTGGTAAAAGACTATAGTAGAATCTCTGTGTTTTGAACTCAGATGTATTGAAAGTTCGCATCCATGGAACATATTCTGTGGTCACATTTTTGATTTATCTGAATTTTAAGACCACATTCACTGAAAGTCCACACGTATTGAAATTTTTTGTCAGTTCCTTGAGAAACGATGAATAGAGAATCCACTGTAATTTGTATAAATTTTGAAAGTGAAGTGAATCAAAGTAAGGTTAAGCCCGCTCTAACGTGATGTACAAATTAGTTTCTGTATTCCTCAGAACGTCTCGTACAGACCAGTGTGATCTCTAGCATGCTGAAATTCCAGAATAATAAATAAATCTCACAGACCACAATTTTGAATTAATAAATATGCTGGTCATTAGGGTGTGCCTGGGCACACCTGGCACGCACACCTATGACAGTGTCTGTTAATTTTATTATTCACGCTGGTACTGTTATTTTATACAATGGCCATGTTGACAATAACTTTTGTTTGCAAATGAGTTTTCATGCAAAATATGCATGGCCATTCTGTAAAACATAATAGTTCTAAATGGAAAATGGCATTATTTTTGTAGCATTAGTGTAAAAGTGTAAAATATGCCGAAACCCACTGCATCCACCAAACTTCAAGAAAGTAAATTTTGTGATCATAGATTGTATGCGAGTGACGAAAGAACTTTGTATCAGCATTGCAATACGGCTGTCTTGTGGGAGAGAAAGGACACATGGACGAAACATGTGGAAAGTGAAAAACACAAGAGATTGGCTGCCATCAACAGTGAAAAGAAAAGGCAAATGTCATGGTCAGTTATGTTGCAGACTGCAAAAAAAGAAGAAAGATTCTATAAATGAAATGGTGAAAGAGACAGTGAAATCTTTTATTAAAGCAAGTACAGTCAATTCTCGATTCTAGGTCCCCAGGAATAGCGACCTTCTCGAAGTAACAACACTTTTCTCAGGAACTGTAAAAAAAATTTGGTTGAAAAAAAAATTTAAAATTCAAGGAAAATGGGTAGGAAAATAAGTTTGTTGCATTTATGATGGCCACAAACGGTTGCAATTCTCTTCTCAAGCTGTACTACAGTAAAATCTCGTTAATTCAAACTTGGGTAATTCGAAATTCTATGTAAATCGAAGTTGTTAGTCCCCGAACATAAGAATGGGATTTTACATGCTTTGTAGTTTGGTTAATTTGAAATTCCACACAATGTGTAATTCAAAGTAAAATTTCCTCAAATTGTATGCAACATTCAGATGATAATTTATAAACAATGCATTTATTATATTCTTGCTGTGTAAGAAACTAAGCATCGCAAGCGGATGCCTTACATGCATCAGTCGTGTGTACTGGCGGCCGGGCAGCAGCTGCCACTCCTCCTCCCTCTGCTAGTCCACAAACAAAGAACTCCCGCAGTTTGCCCTTTCCTGTCTCGTTTATACCCAAACTTTTTGTTCACGGGAAAAAGGAAAGATACGGAAGTTTGCATCAAAAAAAAAATTTCTTGTAACAATTTTTTAAAAATTTTTTTCTATTTATAAATTTTTTTGCATTTGAAAATAATGTGAGTAAGTAAGCAAAAGTACAATGCAAAGACTATTTCAGTAAAATTAAAAATACTGTATATATTCATATATGTATTTCTTGAATGGAACTGCATCAATAATTTGTGGTTTCCTGTTAAGTACCGTATATTTCTGCATGTTTTACGCAATTTTTATACCATATTTTAAGTTGAAAGTTCAGGGTACTTCAATTGTGTGTGGACATGGAAAAAAATGTTGAATTTAGGTTATAACTTAAATAAAACTAAAATGATACACCCAAAAGTATCTCAAAATAATGTAGTAAACACTTTGACGTTAACAAATGTTACAACTACATAATATATGATGCTGAGATAGTGACTTAAGCATTCACGTGCCGCCGTGTTGTGATTGACATATGCCGGCCATGCTGTGACTTGCAACACAGCTCCTAGCTAGGCTGATGTGCTGGCACATATTCCCACGTCCCACTTTCTACTCTTCTCGGCCAAAAAGTGATTGTTCATATTTTCGCAGTTTTTACACTTAAGAAACATGAAAATTAAGGAACGTTGTTAAAAATATGCAATTATAAAAAACAGAAATGGGNATAATTTGTGGTTTCCTGTTAAGTACCGTATATTTCTGCATGTTTTACGCAATTTTTATACCATATTTTAAGTTGAAAGTTCAGGGTACTTCAATTGTGTGTGGACATGGAAAAAAATTTTGAATTTAGGTTATAACTTAAATAAAACTAAAATGATACACCCAAAAGTATCTCAAAATAATGTAGTAAACACTTTGACGTTAACAAATGTTACAACTACATAATATATGATGCTGAGATAGTGACTTAAGCATTCACGTGCCGCCGTGTTGTGATTGACATATGCCGGCCATGCTGTGACTTGCAACACAGCTCCTAGCTAGGCTGATGTGCTGGCACATATTCCCACGTCCCACTTTCTACTCTTCTCGGCCAAAAAGTGATTGTTCATATTTTCGCAGTTTTTACACTTAAGAAACATGAAAATTAAGGAACGTTGTTAAAAATATGCAATTATAAAAAACAGAAATGGGATTCATTGAACATTTTAAAAAAAGAAAGCAAGAATTGAAAACTGAAACATAGAATAAATCATTCTGAAATAACATTAAAAGTAAATCATTATTGGAGTTTTAGAAGAATAAATCTGGTACTCCATCCTCGGCTGGCCTTGAACTGGTCTGCGCCGATATTTTATTTTCTTACAACATAGCATGCGTAGAATTGTAGCATTTCGGTTGACACTGCATATATGTTTCGCCTGCATTCTTGGATGTACTGAACTAGGCATTCTTCAATGTTAAGAAATTTCCCTTGTTTGGGACCCCTANATGAACATTTTAAAAAAAGAAAGCAAGAATTGTAAACTGAAACATAGAATAAATCATTCTGAAATAACATGAAAAGTAAATCATTATTGGAGTTTTAGAAGAATAAATCTGGTACTCCATCCTCGGCTGGCCTTGAACTGGTCTGCGCCGATATTTTATTTTCTTACAGCATAGCATGCGTAGAATTGTAGCATTTCGGTTGACACTGCATATCTGTTTCGCCTGCATTCTTGGATGTACTGAACTAGGCATTCTTCAATGTTAAGAAATTTCCCTTGTTTGGGACCCCTAAATGCCCTAACTGCTCATACACTTGTTTTAGCATTTTCGAGTTCACATTTTTGTTGTTCGTAAACATCTGATGTGGCTTTCACTAATGGAAAAGTGGCTGGCAGAAGCACGATTGCCATGTTCCTCTGCAAATGCAATTGCTTTTAACTTGAAGCCTGCCGTGTAATTCCCGTACTTCCCCATTGTTAACGTGATAAAGCAATAAAATCATATGGCGTGAGTGGCGTGGTCGGCAGATTGGCATGTCCACGTAGAAGTTGGTGAGGTGTGGGGTTGCTGGCATACTAGCGTGGTTATGGTTGGGGGGGAAGGGTGGAGAGGTGTGGCATGGCTAGCAGACAAGTGCAGCCTAAGAAACTGGAAGGGGGTGAAGAGGCGTGGCTGGCTGACTACAGGAGCTGGAGTGAGTGGTGAGGGGTTGGTGGCACTACCTTTCTCCATCCAGGCATATTTTAAAATAGCCTCTTACTCGCCTTCAGCATGGGGTTGCTGCCTGCTGGCCGGGCAAGCGCCTGTGGTATCTATCGCAGGGTGCGTACGTAGTCTGGCTCTCTCTCACATGCACCACACACACACACACACACACACGCACATGCAGTCTTGCCTCTTCCCGTCCTTACACATGAAATAGTTGGCACATGGCTCCAAGAGCAGCAATACTTACCATGTCACATTATCCACCCTTCTTTCACCCCAATGTCCATGTAATACAACTTTAATAATAAGTTATTTTTTGCTAATAATAAGTAATTGTTTGTAAATAAATCCTCTGAATTTCCTGCAAAAACCCATTGAAAATGGAATGTGAACTTGTTAAAAGCTGCACTGCGTACAATGTTTACATAATTTTTGTCGACAAGGTAGGTCTTGTATAGGTGACTGGGATACCATGTTGTTAAGAAAATGTCTGCCTATTAAAATAAATGAATTTTTGTTTGTTAAAATAGCATTTGTTTATTTGTTAAGAAGCCATTGAAAATGGACTTTGCAATCGTAAAAAGTTGTGTGGAGTGCAGTGTTTAGACGTTTTGGCAACATGGCGAGGTCCTATATGCTTTTTAAGGGTATTATTTGTGTTGGAAGATGTCTATGTCTTAAAATAAATTAATAATTTTTAAAAACAATGTGGTTTTCGCACTAAACATGGACTTCGAAAAATGCAGTTTTTTTTTGTGTTTTGGGGAGTTAAAACAATTAAAGTTTAAACAAAGTCAATCTTACAAGCGCATAAGAATACAAGCCCATTCCTGAGTAACTTGAGAACACATACTATCAAGATTTGACAGTATTTGATTACTATAACATGCAATTTTGCAGCGAGAGCTGTTCAAAAGTGGCATAAGGATGACTTAAGCGGGATTTTTGAGAATGTCAGCACCAACTATCTTAGCTGAAGAATGTTCATGTTCA
>NQII01000691.1:641031-658868 GCA_002778355.1 Clitarchus hookeri
CGACTGCGATAAATGAAGCCAACCCTGGAAATTGCCATAGTTTAAAACAACGGGTGGTGGGGGGGGGGGGTGCAAATTAATTAAATAGAGCAGAGTGGCACAGTGATATGCAATTGTAACAGGGTAAGTAAAGTGAAAATACTAGACCACATTTCAATTACCTAGGCTTAAAAGAATATATAAAGTCTTCACAATTATTCAAACATTGAATATTACACCTTGATATACTATTGAATGTATACAAATGTTGGCGTACAATATGACTGAGCGCACAGCGCCAAAGAAGCAATTTAAAAATTATGACTATACATAAAAACTGCAAATGACATAAAAGGTAGAACAATTGGCACAGGAAAAGGTGCATAACATCACCAATTAGTATACGACATCATAAAACAAAGGCTGGGGTGGCCAACTCATGGTCTAAACAAAGTCCAGACTGTCATAAAAAACACATTAAAAATATTAAGACAAATCTTGCTTAAGACTGTTCACGTGCCTAAATTTTTTTTCTGCATTTTTAAGATATTTTGCACTTCTGCAATACAGTATCAATAACTATATCATAAAAATTCCAGATCAGTTTAAAAAAAACTCTTGCATACTTTTTATTATAATTATTAGTATTTTATCTTAAAATTTGTGCCAGACAAATTTCAAAAAGTTATACGAGCACAATGTTTGAATTCAGCTAAAGTGTTCATTGAAGATTTAGGAATGCCACAAAGAAATTTCTTTGAAGTGTGGCATTTTGTTCACCTGTGATTAGGGTTTAACTTCTGGCTATTTTGGATTGCAGTTTATTGTAAAACTTAAAAAAAGTTATGTCTGAACCATTGCAAGAAATTGCATGAAATTTCATCTTATTCTAATGATATTAACAAATTTTAACTGTAGCCAAACATAATAATTATATTTAAAAAAAAATTTTATTTGTATGCCAATACATATAAATTATAAATCCGTGTATTTTCTATTATTATTATCTGTTAATTAATTTTCCATTGTTTTTGATACTTTTATCAATGTACTGTTTGATGTAATAAAACAGAATTTTAAAATACCCTAAAAATATTGAAAATAATTTTTGGCACTGAACATCCTTAACTGAGCTGCCAACTATCGCTGATCCTATAACAACCGTCATTAGCCTGCATAAAATATGTGTACCAAATTACATTACACTATCAACCCCAACCGTATCCACTGTGCCAAAGTAAATGAATAATTTGACTTTCCTTTCTACAAAAATGAAATTGGATCATGGGCCGTGGTTCCACAGTGCAGCATGACCCAATTCAATGCCCTACGTCTGTGCATCATCAGAACAATCAGCGAAGGTAAATATTCGCACGTGACCCAAACTAACATAATGAATACCTAAATAATATTACGTGCTGGCAAACACTTCATAATCAGTGGGTTGCAAAAAGCCAATACAAGGTTTTAGGTGCCGTGAAGCAGTTTACAGGCAAGTTATACCCAAACATAATTTTTAAATGGCAGAGCGAAAATGAATTTTGAATGCAAACTACTACATCATGCACCGAATACCTAACATACTAGGTCTGGCACTGAAAAACCATAGTTCCCATCATACCATAGAAGCTGCACTGAAGACCCACCTGAGCCTTACACACCAACCCCAGAAGCAAAATGACCCACTTATAAAAATGACCAGAATTGTACGCGCTGCACATGCGCGAGGAGGAAGGGATGGAGGTGGACATAGAGCAGCGGCACAGGGAGACGGAAAAGGTAGAGATCGTTGCGGACGCTAATGAATCATTGTGTCTCCACCACGCCGACACTACACTACGTAGCGCCACCTGCGCAAAACAAGACGCCAAATATTACAGCTGGAACTGTGAACAAACAAAGACTGAACAAACCTATTGCCCCTACACACACACGCACACGCACTCGTGTTCCATCAAAAGGGCAAGTCAATGGTATATATTTTAATGTTTCAAAATTGTTTGACATGGCAGATATCAGTATCATTACAAAACTCCAAAATATTGGTCTTGAGCATAGCTGCAGACAACTAATTCCAAGATACTTCACCAACAGAAACTTTAAGGTTTGTATACAGAATACTTTCTCCTTTCAACATCCAGTCCCTTCGGGTGTGTTTTGTATCCACTTTATTATTCATTATTTTTATTGTCGATATTGCCAAAGTCATTACATATTCCAGACTTGTCCTTTTTGCTTACAATTTAAAAATTAGTAAAAACGTATCATCCGTAGATGACTGCAATGAACTACAAGATATTGTTGCCAAAAAATATAGGTGTAGAATAATCTGCATGCAACTTAATTATGACGAAACAAGTGCTTTTTCATTCACTAGAAAGAGATTAAAAATTCATACAACTCTAAACTTAAAAATGCAAGCATAAATTTTTCATCATATGTAAAAGAGTTCGGTGTCTTCATTGACGATAATGTGCTTTCATATGCACATTGACCATCTAGCTGCTTCTGCATCTAAACTTATAGGGTTAATCAAATTCATCACATATTCAGTCACAAAACCTGATTCGATAGTTTTATTCAGCTCCTATGTCCACTCAAGAATTAATTATTGTTCTTCTGTTTGAAATTTTTTAACATAAACTGACCTAAAAACAATTGGGGGAAAAAAAAAAAGAAAAAAAAAATATATANAATTGGGGGGAAAAAAAAAAGAAAGAAAAAAATATATATACATAGTAGAGATAAGTTTCTTAATGATTTGCTCAAAAATATTAATGGAAAATTCAGAGTACTTGCCCTAGACATAAGAAGAAATATGTAGTGAGTATTTTTTTATCAAAAGCATCACAAATGGATTGTCGTGAATTACTTGGTCAAATAGGTTTTAGAATTCCCTGATGCTGTACTCATTTATCCAATCTTATTTTATGTAATTCCCATAATTTTTCAATTTTATACAATGATATAAATAACTTTAATAATTATTTTAAAACATTTAATTTTAGAAAGGTAAATTTTAAACTTGACTTCAACATATTCTCTTTGGAGAGTTGATTTTTGTTTAACAGTTAACACGAATCCTTAACAAATTTGACTGCTGGATAGCTCAAGCTCCACACAGCACTAAATTTTGTTAAGGGTTCAATTTTACATTTTAGTGTATTTTGTAATATACTGTATAGATTATAACTAGTATATTTTATTTGTATGTACGTACTGTGTGTTTTGTAATTTGTAGACATTCTCTAGCGGTTTTAGGTACCACTACTGTTTAGCAAGCACATTAATAAATGAATAAATAAATAAAAGTATGATGTGGCCTACCTACCACCATGCTAAAATCTTTCATCATATTTTAGTTATTCCTTTGTTGCTAGGGAGGCTGCATGCTAGACCTTCAGTTGCTGCCGTTTGTAAAGTAAAATCTGTTTTCCACCGTTAGGTTATGAAATGAATAAAGTAATGATGGCTTAAAAATAAAATTATAGTAAATAAGTTTTGAAAGACCTCTTTATTACCTACTATTCAGGAGACCCCAATAGTCAGTGTTGAATGTTGTGTAGGTAATCTCTGCTCGCAAGGGAGAGTTTGAGACTGGCTTCGACAGGGGTGGGCAGACACGGGAGCATGCCATGTTGGCCAAGACAGCGGGAGTGAAGCATCTGGTGGTGCTGGTCAACAAGATGGACGACCCGACCGTTGAGTGGGCGGAAGAGCGTTTCAATGAGTGCCGTGACAAGATCCTGCCCTACTTGCGTAAGCTGGGCTTCAATCCACAGAAAGATCTGACGTTCCTTCCATGCTCAGGTCTTATGGGACTGGGTCTGAAGGATCCCATCGATGAGAAACTTTGCCCGTGGTACAGGTGAGTAATTTGCAGTAAGGGGTTGTGTCCATTTATAAACTGCTGTTCCAAAACCTGTATCTCAACGTTGATTGCTTGTGTTTCAGAGGAGATGCATTCATACCTTTCATAGACAAATTGCCTTCCCTTAATCGCAAGCTTGGAGGACCGTTTGTGATGCCGGTAGTAGACAAGTATAAGGACATGGGCATGGTTGTGATGGGCAAGGTGGAAGCCGGGGAGGCGAAGAAGGGCCAGTCCCTTTTACTCATGCCAAACAGGGTAATTGTGAACTATTTCNTTTTTTTTTTTTTTTTAACTTTTTTCAACTTTGTACTATAATATGTGTGTTGGTTCAAAGTTATTGAAAAGGAAATTTCAAACAAAAGCCACATATAATATAAACATTTTCTGTTGACACAGTTGAATTAGCAAATACAGTTTTTGAGTACAGCTAATTTACAGATACATTTCCAGAAAACTTCATACTATCAAAACAATTGTCAAACAAATAGAAAACCCCAGCAAAAAAGTAAAAAAAAAATCATAATTAAATGTTATTTATAATAAGTTTACTAGCCCACAATAATAAACTGTAGGAGTTTTTACTGTGTGTGTATTTATATATGAATGTAAGTGCAGGCACATATTTATAAATTGTATTTTATGCAATCAGACCAGAATTAATGCAAATATTTGTTCACAAGGCAGTGAAAAAGGTTATGTTCTTTACAGACAACAGTTGTGGTGGACCAGATGTGGTCTGATGATGAAGAGGTTACAGCGGTTGGTCCTGGTGAGAATGTCAAGATTAAACTGAAAGGCATAGAGGAAGATGATGTTTCCCCTGGATTTGTGCTGTGTGATAGCACCAACCCAATTAAGACTGGAAGAATATTTGATGCTCAGGTAAATTTTTCAGTATTATGTAAAAAGTTATATCTGCAAGTGGTGACTCAATGAAGGAAGTGATGGGCTTACCCCATAAGAAGGGTAAGTACTCTTCTAATACCCACATTTAATTGACCAAATTTTTACTTTATAAAAAAATGGGTATGGGGATTATGCGATGAAGTCTAAAAAAAGAATTGAAAGTAGGTTGTAGTTTCTTACCTACCCAAATACCACAACTAAAAAGACGTCAAAAAACTGCCTAATTAATGCAAACATTAATATTGTCACAATGAAATTACAGTTAAAAGCCCTAGTACGTATTTGATCTGTTATGCATTTGCTATAGCAGTAATTTTTAATGCACCACAATGACCAATGTAAAATACAAATTATATTTACACACAGAAACCTAACAGTTTTGGTTGTCACTTGCTGTTGCTCCAAGGGTAGATTATTGCGTAATAAAGCCTCAAGCATCATTGAGAACGACTCTGCCACTAACTGCTGTAACACACAGACAAAGTACTTAAAACTGCAACATACATTTTAAGGTCAATCCCACAGTAAAATTATTTAAAACTCATTAGAAAAATTACAATAGCCTACTTTATTTGGTTAACAAACACAGTAATTATACTAGCTAAAAATTGGACAAATAAAATAAAACGCTTTGGGAACAAAGGAAGTGGCAGGTTCATCGCATGGGTGGAGGATAAAGCGCACTTTGTCTACGGGATACAGAGGTATGGCCATTAGAGCAGGACTGAGCTAAAGGTTTGTGAGGGGGAATAAGGGAACCGACTCAACTCTTGACTTTGTTAGATTTTTATTTTGTGTAAGGGAGGAGACTAGCAAAATTTTGAGTGGACATCTATTTTCACATGATTCATTGACGAGGTGTGAGGTGTGTGTGTGTGTGCATTTTTTTTTTCTTTCTCCTGCATTGCATAACACGAGAAAGTTCAGCAGCTGTACGCAGATAAATTTCAAATTTCAAATTAAGGGCCTTTGCAGAGTAAAATGGTAATCGTGCTGCAGGCCACTATTTTCTTACCTTAATGATTTTGTTGCCTTGTAACAGTCAAGGAGATGTTGCTCGCTGCCGCCATCTCTGGCATTCCATTCCGCTAAAGGGACAAAATAAAAAATTAACAGTGTGAGAAGGCAGCCTGCTTCTGTTGACTTTCCCACTTGCTTCCCTTTGCTGGTTAACTTCCCATTCAGCCAATCACATTATTTTATGCAGTGTTTTATTACAAAATAAACGTGACTTTGCTTCTTTTATCTCATCCCACGCCTGGGTCTGTTACGGTTACTTTTTTTTGCTACAAAAGATGAAATAGCACACAATGCATTACACTTTACGAAAAAAGTTTGCTATAGGCTATAATCGATTGTGCAAAATTATATAACATGGCAGCAGTACAAGTGATGTGGCACATACACTGAGTGTTTCATGCTGAATGTACTACTGTGCTTCGTACCATCTATGGTCGAGTTGACTTGTTTTGTTTTATCATTTGAGCGGTATGTTAACTTTGTTGTAGAAGGTTTTTTTAAGCTACGCTCAAGAGTGTATTTCACTATAGAGGTTAAAAATGCATAGTTCTTTTAGTTGTCTAGCAGGACCAAATTTATATTTCATTGTATGAAGTATTCCGTTATATGGAATATTCGTTATCGGAGATTTTACTGTTCATCTAATTATTTGGCATTGGCACAGTGGCATCACCACGTCTGCTGCTGCGAAAGTGCGACAGCTCATCCCAAGAATATTTTTGACGTATTTTAACACTATTGGGCACAAAAATGACAGACCGTAGAAAGTTTAACAAAACAACACCAAGTAGGGTCAAAGAACGGAACCTGTCAATCTTATGTTTTGTAAACACCGAGTGGTATGGAGATGCAGAGATGCGTGTGCAGACAAATGACTTCTGTTACAGTTGTAAATGATGTCACCTTTATGCCTCATGCTGTAGAATATTGATTTAAACATTTGAAAATTAATGGCAACTTTTGACTGAATGCTGTTCTGCAGTACAAAGAAAAAATTTTTACCATCTCATAAATTATGTAACCCATCCACAACTATATTTAAATTGTGTGTGTGCACTGTTCATCAAATAGACAATTTCCTGCACCTTTATTTGTGCCATTTCATGCAACATGCATAAGCATTGTTTCTTAATGAATGAATGGAATGAAATTTATGACGTTTTGGCGAGTTCAGGGAATTTATCCCAACTTCCGAACCGCAGAATGCATACTACATTGCATGGGATCGTCACCTACACAAATCAATACATTGGCAGTCTACGTGACAATTTTTCTCGGGAAAGGGATGCAAAGCTGACAGACACAATATAAATAAAAGCCTTTATTTATTGGGCTGCTGTACATTGCAGGAATGCATAAAGCAGGGAAAACTAATCTTGACGATCTGTGGGACTCAAGTGGATTTGGAGTAGAATTATCTTGACTTACCATGAGTTCCGTTTTTTACTACGTTCTCTGTGATTTGATGACCGGCAAACTCGCCAACAACGTAGGGGATTAGATCGCTTGGCACCAGTTCGCGATTTGTTCCAAGAATTTATTGAAAATTGCCAGTCCTGTTACTCTGTTGGCACGGATGTCACCATTTATGAGAAGCTGGAGGCCTTTAGAGGCAGGTGTTCATTCATCCAATATATTCCGTCAAAACTGGCCAAGTGCGGCATCAAAATTTTGACTGTCGTTGATTCCAAAATGTAATTCACTTGCAACCTGGAAATTTATGCCGGTACACAACCAGAAGGGCCTTTCCAAGTCAGCAATAGCAGCATAGACGGAGTGGAGAGGTTGATACAACATGTTCGCAATTCCGGACGTAATGTGAATGCAGACTGCGGGATCCTCATATGCGCATGCTGCAAATATTTGGCAACCAAATACACTAAGAATACACATTATGACCTAACATTTAAGAGCACTTTGTGGCGAGAAAAATTATTTTTGTTTCACTCAATTTGAACAAAATTCATAGGAGGGAGGGCATTTGGCATTAATGCCTAAAAACACTAAAATCACTGTGTGTCATAAATTAAAAATAGCTGTGATAGCAAAAGGAGTAGCGGTAAGTTGTTGCCCTAACACTCTATTCATTGATTCTACCAGTCCATTACAGGCTGGGTTATATGCTGCAGTCTGGAGTTTCTTAATTTGTAATTTACTTCATAATGTATTTTCACCCAACTTTGGGCCATAATATTTTTACTATTTTGCAGATCGCTATCAAATTTTTATGTTCTACTCTTGAAAAATTATATATTTTGCTAAGGTAAATTTTTTTTCTTTCCTCCGTGAAAGCTGCAGCATAATGAATTTCACAAATTTCCAAAAATTTAGATTTTCGAAAACATGTTTTTTGTGCAGTGCAGATGGTTATAGTACTCTTAGAAAAAAGAAGAGGGTAAACATTGTATACAAATAATATTTATCGTTGGGTGCAAATACAATTTTTATAATATCAAAGGAAACAAATTAACCACTTTGGCAAAAAAAAAATGAAAAACCTAGAGTTTAAAATTGGATAGTAATCAGTTGCTGTAATGATATGTTTAATATTAGCGTCATGTCACTGAGTTACTGCAGCTATTATATTTACAAAAGTATTTTTAAGATGGAGACAGTAAAGTTATCTTATCAAATTTTTATGACAATAAGCAGTAGGAATATAATCTTTCACCAATTTTGGTAGTATCTGCTTATTTTTATTGCATATTTTATTTTTTGGTAATTGTAAAGCGTTTTGTACGTTTTCATTATCCTGTAACATTTTTGCGCTCCTTTTGCATTATTATAGACGACATAAACACTAATGCAAAATGTGCTGTAGGTAGAAAACCAAACCTCTAGCCCAGTCCACGATTTGGCAAAAGTGGAGACATTTAAGACGAACAAGACGAGGCAGACTGCGGGGTCATTTACAAGGATTTGACTAGGAACAAATGTGAGCTGCGAGACACCGTTGAAAGAAATGAATGTACAGTTTGAGAGGGTAGTGGAATATCACGTGCTCACGACCATGCAACTGTAGCGCTCTCCTGTCGATAAAGGCTGAACTATATTTGCAATATTTTTCAATAGAATGTAACAAACTAGACGTGTAAAAGGAGGAAAGATATTATTTATCGTGATGTAAGGAATTCAAAGAGGACCAGTAAGTCTTGTACCAGACAACTTTAGAAGCCCTTGGTTATAAATAATGGCTATGTACAATCATTTGATTTTCAGAGGCTATTTAGTTGGGTCTGTTTTTAATGGTAGTAAGTAGTAAAACTGTAAAAATTAAAACAAAATAAGGGGCAGAAAATCTGAACAATGCCCCGACGCTGGAACCATGGTGTTTGCATTGGTTTCTTTGTCCGTGAAAACATCTTGTCCAGCAGGATAGCTTCCCCTCTTTGTCTAAGATTGTCTCTCCCTCACTTCAACTTCCAGAATGTTCATTTTCAGCAGTTACAACCAGGACACACCATTTAACAGCTTGAAAAATACACAAGAATATGTTTGGTTTTATGGAAACGAGAGATTTTCAGCCGTGGGCGTACAGTGTGTTTATATCATTATATTCAGAATGATGTATTCTGTGCTCTCCAGGTTTCATTTCTATTTTTTAAGCAATGTGTAATTTAAAAATTAACTAAAAAATCTTACATTTAGGTGATTTTTTGCTGAAAACATAAACTTAACACTTTTTTCAAACAAAACTAGCAATTTCCATCCTTGATTCCTTTACTCTAAAATTTCTGTTTTCTAGAGCTTCTGAACACGTAAACAAGACACAAAGTTATACTCTTTTGAGTGTGCTATGTAAAACCCTTAACTTTAAAATGAGTTACGTTTATAGTACAATTTTGATTTTAAATATTTTTGTATGACATATGTTGTAGCAGGTTTGCACTACATCAGTAAGAGGATCAGTTCAATTCTTACATTCCCGAAAATTAATAATTTCAAGTATTACCAGTATCTAAATTGGTTTTTACCAACACTGTAATGGAACCAACAATCTGTATGTAGACCTTGCAATATAACATTGTTGAAATAAATATCTGAATTTCTTCCCCTCACATGATATAAACATTAAAAATAACGATAATTAGTGTATGTCACAGTACAAAAAATATAGATTAAAAAACTCATACAAATAGATTAAATTGCTCTTTCAATGTATTGCGTAGCCCAAAGTACAATAAATATTTAACTGGAAAACAATCCTAGTAGTGTAAAACATTTCAAAAATATCAAAAAGTAACTCTATTGACTAGAAATACTTCAAACACAAGCCAAGTGGTATAAAACATTTAAAAAATATCAAAAAGTAACTCTGTTAACTAGAAATACTTCAAACACTCATACAAAATGATTAAATTGCTGCGCAATTGCTTATCCAAAAGTATTATGTTACTCCAAATTATACAATAAATATTTAATTGAAAAAATAAGCAAAGTAGTATTAAAATATTTTAAAATATAAATAGTTATTTTGATGACTAGGTAAATTCAAGGTATTTAGTGGAGTGATTTGATTAAAGAGGGGCAGCGTTTCAGGCCCAGTAAAGCCTCCTTTACGTGAAAATACAAGTTTAAGATCTGAAATAAAATATTATTTTAAAATAGTGAATCGGTGGAGGTGTCTGTAGGCCCTTACCACAGCTCCATTGAATAAAATAATCGACGATGACAATTAGAACACTTCAGCAGACTACGCCCAATGCGTAAGTCATGGTAGCACAGTAGCGACAATTAAACTTTAAGTAAATCATTGGGCAGCAGACACAAAACTATATACGACACGTTATAGCAACTGAAACTATACAGATAAGCAAGAAATTAGTTAGGCCGAAACTACAATTTAGGCAGGTGTCCAAAACCAGAATTTAGAANAACTATACAGATAAGCAAGAAATTAGTTAGGCCGAAACTACAATTTAGGCAGGTGTCCAAAACCAGAATTTAGAAAAATTCTAACTCACTGCAGAGCCCAAAACAACCGCAATACTACGCCACACAATAATTTAAAAAACACTAAACTGGCCCACAAAAGAAAAGCTGCGACTACGACCCACCGTTTTACAAACTCCAGCATAATTAGCCGCTCAAGCAACTACATTACTTAAATGGCGTCTCATAGCACCCTCGTCCAGGGATGGGTAAATTGGCAATTTTAGCTCGTATTACAATTTAAATTATCTCTAGCAGGCGTCAACCCGACAATCTTCTTCACAGGCATAGAATGAGACGTAGAATTAATGCTGCGCAAGGCATGTAACAACTTATATAAACTAGCCCCTGAATTTAAAAAAGCTGATGTACAAGGAGAGGAGGAGTAATCAAGGGAAGGAAATGAGGGGAAGAAAACAGGAGGAGAGCTGAGTTGGCCAAGGAGTAGGCTGCCGTAAAGAGGAATGAATCCAGAAACGATGCGTGCGACGGCACCACCATCAGAATGGAAGGGAACTAGTTCCATGTCTTAAAGTTGAATTAAAAGTGTGAGGTAAATATTATTGTACATATATGAAATAATTTCTTTTGCTGTCTAATTTTTTATATTCTTACATGTAAAAATTAGCAAATTTTGAAATATTTTTAAAATAATTTTGCACTTTCACTTTGTAGATGCATGAATTAAGAGATGAGGCTCGTGTCAATGTTAATTTTACAAACGTATNTAATTTTGCACTTTCACTTTGTAGATGCATGAATTAAGAGATGAGGCTCGTGTCAATGTTAATTTTACAAACGTATGGTGAAAGCATACTTGCACGCTGTAATGATGCAATATTCTTAATTTTTCGGGACACGGGTGTAAAATTCTTTCGTTTTTCGTAAGCTTTGGAAAGCTTCGTAATATGATTATCGGGTTCAAGTTTAAAGCAGTGGTGGCTCGTTTACCATGTTAGTTTATCCGGCAGACGTGTGCTATTGTAGGTTATCGGGCGGACGTCTGCTGTTTACGTTTTATCAGGAGTCCTGGTTACAGTTTTCGTTTCGAACTTTGAAGTTTTGGTTAAGCGTCAGCATTAATTAGATTAGTTCGTTTCTGTGGATGTTGACAGCGTCAACAGTTTTAGTTCCTCTGGCGCAGTTTTAGTGTGTACAGCGAAGTTTAGTTAACGTGTTGAGAGCAGAACACAGCGCAGTTTTGGATGACGCTGCTGGCGGATGCCGGGCGCTTATCTTAGGAGAAGGGGGCGATAGGCCTGCATATAAATACAAGTGGTGCCTATCGCCTAAGAAAGAAAAAGTAACCAACCGTCGAAGGAGACGCATCAGGCGTGAAGTATTTCACCCACACCGGCAAGCACCCGCGACCGTTAATTCTTTTCACATCATTTATTTNGAATACAAGTGGTGTGTATCGCCTAAGAAAGAAAAAGTAACCAACCGTCGGAGAAGACGCATCGGGCGTGAAGAACTTCACCCACACCGGCAAGCACCCGCGACCGTTAATTCTTTTCACATCATTTATTTTCAACTTAACCTAAATTCTATCAAATTATTTCCGTCAGTGTGGGAGGTCGTTAGGGTGCCAGGAGGGAACATCCCTCCTGCCTTCGTAACATAGTCTTGCGATGCAAGTTTNAAATTCTATCAAATTATTTCCATCAGTGTGGGAGGTCGTTAGGGTGCCAGGAGGGAACATCCCTCCTGCCTTCGTAACATAGTCTTGCGATGCAAGTTTTGAGCAATGAATAATCTGTAAACGACGGTGGCGCTGTTCTGCACTTGTATATTTATCGGTGAACGGTTCGTACTCTGCATACTGGAACTTCGTATGTGAACTGTGTCATTCAAATGGTAAATAAAGTATAGAACAAACTACGCTGGGACTTTATTTCTTAATGAATCCGCGTCAATTATACTGAGTCTTGTGTCCCACCTTTGAGCAAGCCGTGGTAACGTAAACATTCGGCAGTGTAACAACGCTGTACATACATGTAGCTCTTAAGCAGGGCTTTCAAAAGTGTTCAGTTTACCAGGAACAGTCTATATTTAATAAGAGACACAAGGGCAGATCAGTATGCTCTTTGCTACTTTACCATTTACTGTATTAGTGAAAGACAAAACATACATTAATGTGAACTGTTGTATGCACCAATGTCACGTTTATTTCTCATGATATTTGTGTGCCTTCAACCTAGTTACTATTACTACCTGTGAATACAGCATTAGATAATTCAGCTTTTCTTTTACAACGTTATATAGCAGTTTTAAAGTTAGTATTCCAGTACTATTCAGTGTAGTTATTGTGCAACAACAGTCAGTATTTATACTGATCACGGACAACTAGCTTCTTTATACCCAGCTTATACGCCCAACTTGTACGCTCAGTATCAGCCTATCGGTGAGCATTTACCAAGCCATATTGCCACATCTGTCAAGCATCTTTCGTGTCATAATACGTGTGTTGTGAAATCTGAATTGTAGTAATATAAATTACAATTCTATACATAAAGAGATGTTTGAATATAGTTTAAAGAGAAATAGATCAACCATATAGGTGACATATTTGGGAGTTTATACCTGTTAGGAAACTGTTTCAGCAGACAAACTTCTACAATTTTAAGTTAGTTGTAAAAAAAAATTTGATTCCCATATTTGCAACATCTATTAAGCATAAATGTAATAATTTTCATTTTCTTACAGTTGTGTGTAGCATAGAAAAAAATAATTCAGCTTTGTTTCTGTAACTTATAATGTCATCACAAGCGCCTCTTCCTTGTCCACGCAGTTGTAATGTCATTCCTTTCAGTTACAAACTTCCTTAAGCCATTAAATTTCTTTAAACAAAAATTAATCAAAATCTTAAACTTGTTTCCTAACAATTTTTTTTTAAGTAACTGAAATATTGCCTTTGATGTAGATGCAATGTTGCTCTCTCCTTCCTTGAGTATCCATATCACTGAACGATCACCAACATCACATGCCTTGCTTTCAAACTGTTAATTTTGTTTAAAGTTTGTACTTCTGCAAAATTTGTTTGACAATTTAGTTAAAAAATTAATGCACACTAACGATTGTAGACCGGCTTTCTTCGTCAACCACTTTCCTTTTGCAACTACTGGTGCTGGTTCAAGGTTCACTTAGCGCATGCTAGCTGTTATGCACACTTCTGAATAGTGTAAAATGCAAACAGATACAGCTACAGACATACGATTTTCACCTACGTGTTCAGCAAAATGAGCCTCTTTTTAAACAACAATGACAGGCTACTGGCACCAGCTAGTGGGAGGAGTGCCGCTGATTGACTGACCTTGAGTAAGCAAGAATTTCTGTGCCTTCTGTAGTTCGTATACCACCAGTGTTGCTGATATTACAGTGATTGTGATACAGCTCTCTCAGTGCAGTTTGTAAAATTATATGTTTTAAATACATTATCCGGCAAGCACTGTAATTTTGCGATTTTTTATTTTTTTATTTTTGACATTGAAACCAAAAAATTTGCGCTGTTTTGGGGTGTATATAATAAATGTGTGTTGTTGATAAAACTCAGTACAGTACATATTTTTGTTCATTATGTAATTTTGTGGATTATAGAATTGGATTAAATATGATCAGTTTTTTATGACAGCTATCGTGCAGCTAGTAACTTTTTTTTTGTTATGTAAAAAATTATTTTGTAACGACAAATGGTACGTTACTTTACAGCTGAAGTCTCACAGCTTTACAGGAATACTGACATTTATTTATAATATGATGATTCAAAAATATATGCAAATGCTATTACATAAAACTTAATAAATACACCTTGATTGCATCAAATTTCATTATTGTTATATTTTAGTTAACCTGTGCTATGTCGAACTCATTTCAATGCTTTGAACTTTTTAGAAATTTGAGCTATGTAAAACTAGAACCAAGAATTAACTCAAACTCCAAAAAAATAGTTGGTATAGTTTTATCTATCCTCTTGATACAATTTCTGCACTCCACAGTGCATTCATGAGACCACCATGAGATATCTTTTCACCATTGCTGTTTGTAGTATTTATTTATAATTTAATGAATATATGGATATCACATAAAGCTGCTTAACTTGCATAAGATTAAAGATAGGGCAGACAATAAGACTGCAGCAAATTGTTGGTAAATAGATGTCATTGTGATTGCTCCATGGTTTAAATTGTGTGGAACGCATGCACATGCGTAAAAACATGTGCATGTAAACATAACAGAGTATTTGTGTATCAGCAGAATTACACAAAATATGTTATCAGAATATTTCTGTGGTTTATGGTGTTGCAGGTTGTAATATTAGAACATAAAAGTATCATCTGTGCGGGGTATTCAGCTGTCATGCACATCCACTGTGCAGCAGAGGAAGTCACTGTGAAGGTAAGCAGTTACGATGTCTCAACTTCTGTTATATGTAGTTCTGCTGTGGTTGTATGGTGTCAACATCCAAGCCTATGTGCTCTTAGCAAATACATTAGCTTGCCAAAGCCCATGCAACACTGTCAGATTTTTTGTTGAAACACTTGTTAAAATTAAAATTATATAAAGTAATCCGTATCTCTGAAATAATCTAACAATTGCAGAGTTCAGTGATAAGCCATTTCATATGAAATCATAAGATGTCAACTCCCAATTTACCGGGTTGCGGCTTAACCGTGGAACCACCAGTTCAAAGTCAAATATTGAACAGCTGCCGCCAGTCGCGCTCAACTGCTATTAATAACCCAGGCGCATGCGGTGTTAATTACCTGGCTGCAATCGAGTGATGCAGTATTGATTATTTTAATATTAAAAGTGTTCAGGTACTATATTTACAAATGTTTTTATCTGTAAATATGTGTGAAACTTGGAAGTATTAGGAATTCAGGGAAATTTGTCAGATAGCATATTTTCATTCCTAATAAGAAAGTATTTCACAATTAAAACTGGCGTCTGCTCGTCAAAAATGTGAGATCTTGTAGTATACAGTTGTTCGTACATGCAGAGGCTATATATAAATTCACCGTGGCACCGAGTACGACTGGATGACAAAATATCACATTAACATAAATATTATTTGCCCCACGTCACACGTGGTTTTAATAAATAAATAACATTTATTTTTGCTTTGTTGCTAAGTGGGAGGGGAGTCAAAACAAAAAAAATGGCGAGCCGACGTTAGAAAAGCTTGGCGATTGTATGCCGAATCCAAATTATTAGTAAGCAGAATCGCTTCACATGGAAATATGGTTAAAATATTTATAGAGCCCTTGGAAAATTTAAAACTCTTGAGAATTTGTTCACATATTTGCACTTTACACATGAAAAAGTGTAATTTCATTGGGGCGTGGTTTCTGAAGCGAGCCGTGCGCACTGGCCGACAGATGGCAGCACGGTCGCCTATTTTGCTGCTGTGTCGTATAAGTGTATCTAACGTGTCCTTTTAAAAATGAATTTTTCATTCATGTGGGCTCAAAACAACTCGGGTTTGAAATATATTACGTCAAATTAATGTAGAAATATTTGAAAAATACTTTGTGATGTCCTGCCTCATCAGTTAATATGAAGCATGCACGTGGCGATGTTAGCAGCAAGCACTAGCTACGGCCTATGATGAAGGCATAAACTGAGGTAAACTATAGTAAATGGTGTTCCATTTTGTTTAAACACCTACACATTATTCTAGAACGAAGTTCAATTTGTTACACTAATAACAGCTGTTTTGTAACGATATAAAATAAAATACATAAACATTTTATTTGCGATCTTCCTGCCCGCATATTTCTCCGATGTCTTGTGTTAATGTAGGCTGTCAAAATAGCCAACGTGAAATTTCATTTAAATCGTTCACGCATCAGCTGATACATAATTTTGTGTATGTAATGATTTTAATATCATTTATGATGTTACCACACACTGGTTGTCATAAAATTGAATTCTTTTATGACTATCTTATTAGTTTACATTACCTGCATGTACAGTATGTAGGTCTAAAGTAAACACACACACNTGTATGATGATATATATGTATATAAATTGTGTGTGTGTGTGCGCGCGCATGATTTTGAGCAATGGGAAAAACTGCAGGAGATGATCCCCGAGACAATGAGGAACAAAAAAGGTGTAATGATGAACACGTCCGAAAATGCATGGTTTCCTCGCTAGTGGGCGGTATTGTTCCCCCTGACGCCTGCACGCTCACTTATTGGTAACAGGAGGCGTCTGCTTCACTGCTGTTGCCGACTCACCCTGGAGTTGATGTGTGTAGTGTAGTGTAGCGCTGTGGGACTATGGCCCTGTATTCCAATCGGCAACAGGCCGACATGGTCTTAACATATGAACAGGCAAATGGCAATGGGCGGGAGGCAGCGCGGCTATACCAGGAAAAGTATCCCAGCCGACAGCAACCGCACCATAAAATGTTTACAACAGTGTTTCGCAGTTTCTGAGACACATGCTCCTTTCCGGGAATTGGTAACAATGAAGGATGGATACGCCGGCCTTGGAGGATCATGTGATCAACACTGTGGAACATAACCCCAGTATCAGCACCAGACAGGTGGCATGCCAATATGGGGTAAGCCAGACGACCATATGGAAAATTGTCCATGACAGCCGCTACTACCTGTATCACTTGCAACATTTTGTGCTGTTGTTGACACTTGTTTTGAAATTGTAACTTGGTTTTTTTTTTTTTTGTTAGAAATCTCTGAGTTGGTTTGCAGTAATATGTCTTACTCTTGCCTGATCTATATATGTTTTGTCTCAATTATAATATGAAGTGAAACATAGTTATCTAATCAACTTTTAGTTCTGCTATGTTTTGTTGTATCAGTCATGTTGACATTGTCATATTTCAAGAATATGTGTGTGTTTTTCTCATTTAATGTGCTTAAAATTTTGATGTTTGTTGATAGTTTCATGAAATTGCACAGCTGGCATTTAATTTGTAAATATCTTCACGTGCTCAGCATTGTATCGCTGCAGCAGTATTTGGTGTGCGTTTTTAAAAAAAAAACGGTGGGGCCTAGGCAGTTGTTACAATAGTGCCATATTTGTTAGTTAGGTCGTACTTCTCAATAAACAAGCATCAAATGTTCATTATTTCTCTTCCCCCCCCCCTTTTTCATCT
>NQII01000691.1:658881-676867 GCA_002778355.1 Clitarchus hookeri
TTTTTTTTTTTCTCTCTCCTCTCTCTCATTTAATTATGTATTAAAACAGTTTGGCTGGGATTAGTTATTTGTAATTTGTTGTAAATTGTGGCAAACATTCAATTCACATAAACGTAAGCACCTTACACAATTGTGTTTCAAGCACACACGCACGACAAAATTACAAAAATGTGATAAATAAACAGAAGTGACTTTCAAATGATTAATTTCATCATAAAAACTGTTAATGGTTAAAATATAAAAATTTTGCATGTCCAATATTTGCAATCTCACTCACACTTATCCAGCGTAACGTAAAGGCAACGATACTCTTTCACACGCACTAGGCACGACACGTGATAAAGTATATTTATTCCTACCGTGAAAACACAGATTTTTTTAAACCTAGGCAATATACAATGTTGTGATAAATTTGTTTTTTCACAGTAGGAATAAATATACTTTTAACATGTGTCGTGCCTAATGCATGTGAAAGACTATTGTTGCCTTTACGTTGCGCTGGGAAAGCGTGAGTGAGATTGCAAATATTGGACATGCGACATTTATACATTTTAACCATTAACAGTTTTTATGACTTAATTAATTATTTGAAAGTCACTTCTGTTTATTTATCACATTTTTGTAATTTTGCCTTAGCTGTGTGTTTGAAACACAATTGTGTAATGTACTTAAGTTTTGTGATTTGAATGTTTGCCACAATCCCAGCAAATTACTAATCCCAGTTAGAAAATTTTATATAAATAATTAAATAACCTAGTAAAAACTTAGTGTCTGTGCAAAGAAATATGACCGGAATAAAAGTTATGGTAGACTTATTTGTGTGTATGTTCACCGCTATCTTTTAAGTTTGTCGCTGCTACATACAAAAAAATAAGCAACACGAGTTGCGTGCTTAAATTTACTGTATTTTTCATTTGAGTGGATGCTCCTTTTTTAAATATTTATTCCAACTGAGGCCGTCCTTTTGACGAAATAGCCCAACATATATCAATACCAAGAGTTAAGAGACTACAGTTCTTTCCCCACAGTTGTAACAGGGTGAAACACAGTTGTGGCAAAATATTAGCATGTATTATGTGTAATATGCTATATTGCGTACAGCAAATATGTTAGCAATGTAAAATAATAATCATACAGACAATGATAAAAGTCATAAAGCTGACCTAATTATGGTTATAGGCCTAAATTGTGAACATTGATACGTAATGATTTTTGAAATATTGTAACATTGCTGTTTTTCAGGTGTTATATTTAACTTTGGTTCCAGGTATTATATTTGTCTATGATTACAGAGTATTTGCTTAGGTTGACAATTCATTTAATGTAATTTCCAAATTGAGCTTCATTATATGATTTAAACAAAGCGCAGTATAATCTTTGGTTAATTTACTAGTTTATTGACATAGAGATAATGTATAAGTTATATTTCATTTGTTTTTAGAGAATATTTAGTATTCCAATTTTTATTGTTATTGTTCATTTATTCCCTAGAGGGTAGTAAACATAGAATGTTATAAAACATGTGAACAAAAGAAAACTATTCCGGTTGGCTCTCGTTTCGCCATTGCTGGTTGAAGGAGAGATGTCGCGTGGTCAGACAACAGCCAATCAGAGAGCAGGTAACAACCGAAGTAAGGCTAAATTAAAATTGAACGTAATTTTCTTTAACAGAAATCATACAACCACAGCTAAGGATAAGCATGGCGGGTGTAACGTAATAAAAATGTGATAATATATATTTTAATATTAATGAAATAGTTGCTGCTAGATGTTTTAAAGGTGAATACTTAATATTGGAAGACATAAGATTGATTTATTGTGTTTGAGAAGAAGAGGTAGTTATTTGTTAATTTGTTTGAAATGACAAACGAGGAAATAAAAAATTAAGAAGTTGTAAATTTCAACCTTCTGATTCAACTGAAATGTTACAATATGAAAGAATTCTTTGAACAGCCGAAAACAGTAAACAAAGGATTTGACAGTTAAAACCTAGAAGTCACATGGTAGTGTTTGTGTTTACATTTAACAGAAGGATATATAATCAATAACCAAAAGTAGAACTTTAACAGGGCTTCAGAAAAGTGTGAAGTAACTGTGAATTGCCTATATATGTACACATACATATATATGTACAGATGCATATACGTATATGCATAATGGAGGTCGAATACGAAACAGTGTAGTTAGAGGTACTGGGATGCCATTGTAATAACCANTATATGTACACATACATATATATGTACAGATACATATACGTATATGCATAATGGAGGTCGAATACGAAACAGTGTAGTTAGAGGTACTGGGATGCCATTGTAATAACCAACTTTACCTTACATGTGCGTATGTTTATTGAATTGGTGTTCCCTGATTTACGCAGCCATGACATTGACCTGGAGACAGTTTACTTTCAACGGACGGAGCGACAGCGCATGCTGCTCATCACTCCGGGAACACTTTTTGGACGATGTTTCAACATTGCATTCTGTCCAGATTTGGCGACATTCTTTGACTGGCCAGATCACCTGATGCATTAGACTTCTTTCTGTGGGGATTCCTCGGGAGTAAGGTGTTTGCAACACGTCCAGCTGATGTCGATGCTCTATAGCAGCAAGTTGTGAACTAAGTTACTGCCATACCAGCCACAATGCCTGTGCGTGTTATGGACAGAAACTGTAGAAACCTGCTGTCGTTGCCAAACCTTGACAGCAAGCTACTGCAAAAAAAGTTGAAAAACCAAAGAATTCATAATTTACATCCCTTTTTGCAAGTGAACCTGATACGCAGGATCATACCATCAACTCGCCACCATGCCAGCCTCTCTCTCCTGAGTCAGAAGCCGAGATGACGGTTGAAGTTGATATGCAAAACACTTCCGGTAGCTCAGGAGGCCCTAGGCCAGTAATCAGATTGAAGTAATTTTTTCTGTACATTTCCTTCCCGTAACTCATGTCCCTCATACAGTGGAACTGCCAAGGTTGTTTTAATAATGTTGAACTGAAACAGTTCCTAGTGTTCCCCACCCCTACAGTCATTTACATTCAGGAAACGCACTTTCGTCCCACTGATACGGACTTCTTTCAAGGTCACATGTTTTATTTACTGCCTGGGTAATGTTTTGATGGACCGCGCTTGTGGTGGTGTCTGTCTTGTGGTGAAGGATTCTGTTTATAATGATGCTGTTGCACCTACACTGCTCTGTAGGCAGTGGCGGTCAGGGTATTCCTCGGTGTGTTTCTCACTGTTTGTAGCGTATGTGTACAACAACCCCATCCACAAGCCAGTGTAGTTGATTTTGAGGAACTTTCATCTCAGCTTCCATTTCTAGTTGTCGGCGACTTCACTGCTCTCAATCATATATGGGGTTCAGACCACAGGGTTGGCCAAGGTCGTGTAATAGAGTTGTGGCTCACCAGTTCTAATAATGCCCTGTTGAACACTGGTAATCCTGCACACTTCACCCCCTATACTGGCACTTCATCCTGTATAGATCTTTCTTTTTGTAGCCCAGCTTTGGTGACCCACTTTGATTGGTCTATTTATCCAAATCTCTGTGGCAGTGACCATTACCCAATCATATTGGATCATGTGTTGTTTGCTACCTTGCCCATACCACCTCGGTGGGTGCTTAAAAAAGCAGACTGGGCTCATTTCCAGTATTTCATCCACTTCACTGTTGAGGTTCCTCTTGACATGAAAATGCTAACAAAGCAAACACTTTCAGATGGAAAACTTCTACGTGAAATGTTTCTGGTTTGAAAAGTTTACATTCCACCAGGTTATTGACCACAATTAGTGAAACGAGAAGAAATGTGTAACACTTCAAAACCATACATAAAACAACAAAGACAAAACAAATTTTCATACAATTTGTATGAAAATGGCACTGGAAAATCACAACTAACTACTTCAACTCTACATAAAATACTCAGAAAAATTCCATAAAGCAAATAGTGAGTTTTATTAGGATTGAACTGAGGTAGGAAATTATACTTGCAAAATAAAATTAAATCAAAAAAATTTGCAACTGAAAAATTAGGAAAATTAATTAGTTTTCAACAGAAACAAAACTAAATCGCCTTACGTTAACCAAATCTACTAAATGAGCAATTTACATTAAAGGTGAGTTGACTGTCTTTTGACATATAAAATTTTCATTAGCTTCCAGTTCATTGTAGATAATAATTTGACATGGCTAGATGCATGAAAACTCCTATCTAACTGGCTACTGGTACTGTTTGTTGAATTAAAATAGACCTTAAACTTCTTCTTGAAAATAATTTGTGTTCCAAAAAAAAAAATTCAATGCATTTTCTTTTGAGAGAATTAAAATTTAGTATCATACAAATATAATTCATAACTTAGCTTCATGTGGAGAAGGCAGCAACACTCAATAGTTTATGCACTCGAATTTGCTAAAACTTGTGTTTGGAGTCGCTTCTCGATTACACCCACACACATTTATTACTTGAGGCACCTCTCAACACCTCCCTAACTGTATGGTGGGCAGTCATAAACAAATTAATTAAAATTTCTTAATAGAAAATATTATTTTGGTCTGATCTATCTGGTGTCCTGATTAAGTGTGTCCGGGGTTCACAAAAGAACTCTTATCAATTGTCAGAAAAGTTACTCAGATATATCACACTTCCTGAAACATTAAACTAAGTCAAACTGTCTTATTATTGTTACCTTCTCATTGGGCTAATCTGCAATTCTTTAATTACATATAGTGAAAATGATAAAAATTAAATAGTAAATTTATTTGAGGTAATTGACCAAAATTAAATAATAAATTTATTTGAAGCAATCCTGAATAATACAAATCCACCTAAAAATAAGGTAGGGGGCTTAAAAAAAAAAATTTACACATCTAAAATATTTTCCAGACAAATATCACAAACAACATTAAAATGCTGGTATCCCTACACCTGGTATCCTTCATGCAAACTCTTTTTCTGTATACTTTTGAACTTGTTCATATGGTAGTTGATTTAATAAGGTTTTTAATAAATGAGTTATTATGGAATATTATTTGGCTTCTTGTGGTTCCCTGCCATGCTGTGTGCTCTTCTCATTTTCCATTAAGGATTAGCTACTCTTCAATTATTAAGCTCAACAAGGTGGAATGGATCAACAGCAGGGTAGCCAGAGTGTAACCCCACTAGTCATGTAGACCTTTTTCTTTAGTTTGTGCCCATTGACACATCTGTTGCTGCTCCTGTGTAGTCATGACCATGGGGTGATTAAGTATGAACTAGACCACCTATTAGAAAAGTTTCAAAAATACTCTAATAGTCTCCTCTGTGACTTACAATCCTAGAAAGCACAAGACAAATACATTAAGACACATGGTATTGTTCATTTGGGAAACATGGCAGACGTTTTCGTTGGCTGGGTTTTCTCAGGGCACTCTCGTTTCCCCCACCCTTGCATTACACTGCTGCTCCATCTTAACCTACCCTCATTCTCACAGGCCCTTGAATGGAACATTGCAGATACATTTATGCTAGCCTTGGCCACATTGCATGTCAAATTTAGGTGTTGGTTCCTCTGTCCTTGAAATGGGACTACCCATTACTGAAATGCTGGCCAACTGTGGCGCCGTGCCTATATCAGACCTGCCAACTTTTGCGGTTCTGCCGTAATTTTTACAGGTATGCAAATGCAGTTCTTACGGGAGCGGCACAAATTTTACGTTTTTGCCAACCTGAAATTTCAGTTTGTCACACTGGCCATTTGTGTTGTCAGTCACGTATCGTAAAAATTGATGTGCACTTGTTGCAGGAAATACCGTATGTATTGTATTTGTGCCGTATTTTAACACAACAGTGCCATATATTTCTCACTACGTGTACATACCTGCCAACATTTCCGATTTTTCCGGAAGTCTTCCGGAAAAAGCTGCCGTATATTGTTTTCTAGAAATATGTACATTCTTCCCATTTTTAGTTAGTTAATTCAGTAAAAAATTATTTTTGCTATTATTTTACGTTAAAGCACGAAAATCGTAGTGTTGTGACGATATAGATTGATACTGATTTTGCCTGCATCCAAGCAATCACATTACGATAGGGCAACAGTCGATTTTCGCATATCTATTGTTTGTTGGAGTTGCATTTTTTCGTCTGTGGAGTTTTTGATATCTACCGGATTTGTTGTGAATACGAATACGTGTGGACATTGATTTTACAGTGAACTGTTTCAATTTGAAGTCTAGTTGAAACACGTGTTAAAAGGATTTTAATACTGTGTGTGATAAAAGCAGTATGTAACTACATATGAACTGTGATTACAATGTGGTGTATATTATGTCTCTTGGCGGCCATGTTTTTGCGAGGTCTTGATAGGTTAATTATTGTCGACTCTGCAAAGTTTAAAACTAAAGATGAGTAGAAAAAAGCAGTATTACTACCAGACATTCCGGGAATCAAACAGAGTAGAGTTTCCATGTATTATAAAATCAGACAAGGGCGATAGGTTTGGCTTTTTTAGTATATGCTGATGCGACATAAACATTGCACACGGTGGGAAAACAGATATAAGTGTATACCTTAAAAGCGCATAGCACTGTTATAACAAAAACAGCAAGATTTAATATCAATTGGCTGCCTTTGTCATTTAGTAAACTTGGCTGCAGAGAAAGCATCAGTCTCTATTCCTGTGAAACTTGATGAGATAGTCATAGATATTTACTATTATTTGGGAAAAAGTACCAAGAGAAGGACATGCTTCAAAAGTTCCAAGAGCTGCACAACAAGGAAGCTAGAAAAATCCTGAAACACGTTTGCACAAGGTCGTTGACATTAATTAGGTGCTAGTTTGGCAAGAGTTGTGGAGCAGTGGGGACCACTTCTTAGTTTCTTTAAAGAGGAAGTTACGGTTCCAAAATCTTAAAATTCTTTTATCATCGTACAAAATTACGAAGAAAGATCCCAGCTGTAGTTACAATTCTGGCCTAAACGCAGAGAAAATGAGCAAAAGAAAACCAGAATGTGATGTTGGTACAAGCATGAATAGAAACAAACCTACAACAGAACAAAATTTGAATATCCCACTGAAAAACAACACAGCCATTCTCTCTCAAGAAGAAAAGCTCTTCATGTTCCTGTCATCTTCATTAAACAAATCCTTTTGAATGTTTGTACTAAATATGACTTGTCCTGTAGAGGTGTCTTATTCAGGTCCCCAATGACTATAATCCTCCAAAGGCACATTGCCCCCTATTGACTAGGTTATTTTCTAGGATGTCTCAGCACGAGTTGCATAGGCAAATTTCTCAGTACATATTCATAACATGGCATGCTGGGATGTTGTTTCCATAATCTATAGTTTAAGCCCCTGATGCCTGTGTGATATCCTTATACTGACCATTGGTATATTTGGTGCCACATCGAAACTGTCTCTGCTATTTCCCTCAGTGAACCACATCCTTCACCACAGCCCTGAACAACAGAACAAACTGATGTGGCCTCTGTGCTTTTAACTTTAGGCTTCGCAATACAAGGCTTCCTATCCTGCATGCAAGACATGGCCTATACTATATGCTATACTAAATATATAAACATGACTTGACTCTAGTATGTTAACAAAATGGTAATGAATGATCGGAACACATTGGGATACTTCAACTTGGCAAACCTGCTTGAGTACTTTTGAAATGGTGGTGCAGTGACAGCCCGTGGCAAAGGAAGACAAGGCTAACGAATAAATAGTAATATACAGCAAAATCATGCACTCAACATCATTGCAGTAAGTATTCTTTGTCTCCCACTCTTCTGTCTTCTTGCACAGTAATATTATGTCGGGGCAGCCCCACTACCAATATATCACCATCTCAAAAATAAGCCAATAGGTGAGGGGAAGAGAAAATTTGTTAAACAAACACTCACCAAAATATGGACCAATGTCCAAGTGAAACAACAACTTGTTAAAGCTAGAATCTCTTGAAGGAATTATACCAACCATGAATGAACTAACTGTGTAGTCTGTGTTTAGGATTAATGCTGGAGTGGAGTCCAGTTGCAAACTGAGACTGAGATACTGGACCAGATTGTATTTGGCAATGGACAGATCAAGGAATAGCCGTGAGGGATAAAAATATTTTGGCACAAATTGATCAAGATGTTGTCCATGCTTACAGCTTTAATATCTAGATGACCTGGTTTGAGGGGTGAGTGCAGATAAATTCAAGGGATATTAGCAAATTGTATCAAGCCCAAGTGTAAGATTAACATAACTCCAGATAGCAAAATTTGCAACATACTGGCAGAGAGTCTCTTTGAGGCTGCCTTTTGTGCTTTGCTTGGCATACAGGGGATTGTTGGGATGAGACATACTAGTGTGCCATGCATGGATCACAAAGTGGAAACATCTGGTCACTGGGATTCAGTGCTGATAAGAACTCTCTAGTACATACACCCGTTACTTCTTGTGAGGCTTTAGACCTTCACTGGTTATAGTTTGTCCAGGGGAGACGAGTTGCAAAATGCTTAATCCATTCTTGCAGTATCCAACAGTTATGATGAATTTCATGTGATGGTCCACTTCCTGCTGATCTTAGTCTCTCAAACAATGTGGCTTTCTTATACCGCAACATCTAGGAAGAACAATTCTGGGGATAGTTTTTTAGGACTGTCTAAAAGAAAAGGCTACCAGAGCTAAGACAGATTTAATCAATTTTTTTTTTCAAAATGGACAGAGATTTCACAGATGAATATGAGTTAGTTTATGTAGGCAGATAAATTTGTTTCGGGCCTTCATAGATTTATTCTTGTTTATAATGACAATTTTTGTTGTAAAACTGTATGGGCTTAGTGGTGTTTGTACATTCTTACATTCATGGTGCAATGTGTACAGACCTGCTATATAAATTGCAGATCACACTTTTTCGTTCATTTTCATAAAATAAATTCACGCTGCATTCTAACGTGCTTTTGCCTAGCAAGTAAAAATCTTTGCAATCTTTCTACAAAATCATTTATTTCATGCATGATCGAAACAATTTGGGAGCATAATATTTGTAGTTATTACAATCATTGCTTCTATTTTTAATTTGTTCTCTTCCATTTCATGAACTGAATGGTGCCAGTAAGATGGGCAGCACATAAGTAGGAACCATAACTGTCCTTTCAGAGTCTTGAGTCATAGTTATAAATGTAAAACTAATGGCCCATGCCCAAAAAAGAAAAACCGCCCCAGACCATCATACTACAACAATCAAGTTTCACTGCCAACACAACAAACTCGGATAAATACCATTAACCAGGTATCCACCAGGTCCAGACAAGTCTGTCTGGTTGCCACACCATGCATCATGTCATAGGACGTACCACTTTGTGAGACTACCTTCAACTTTTCTGCAGTCCAGTAATGGTGTGCACCATTGCAAATAACAAAGCTTTGGTGCATGTGATCAGTTGCTCCTTTCGCAGTGGCATGACGAAGAAAACCAAGTGCTATCATCTCCCGGCAGAGTCATATCACTATCCTCGGTACCTAAACTGCAATGGAAGTTCTCTGCAATCATTGTCTTACGACATGCAGCACATGCTCCAGAGTTTGTCAGGGATTATTAGGTGGTTTCTTGGCTCTGCCAGAGCGATACACAACAGAGGCACTTTTTAATTGCTGAGAAATCTCTCTTAGTGAATGCCCAAATTTATGGGCCCCTACAATTATACCCCTTCTGAAAGCACACAGCTCTTTCATTGACTCATTGTGATGGGAAACATGTTTCTGCATGAATTTGTGTCTTTGCTGTTATAACATGCTATTAGGAAAGTTCATTAGGAGCAAAAGGATGTTTCAGATTTCTTCAGCTATGTCTGTTTTCTACAACACTAGTACATTTGAGAGCTAGAACTTCATTAGTGGCAACACTACTGTAGAGATACCATGCACTGGAACCAGATAATCTCTCTTATTAATAACTTTACTTCAGAGCAAATGCTCTCTCTCGTCCCATGTCACATGCATGTGCAGTGATAAGAACACAGCCGCATAGTATCAGGTTGCCTAGAGTAGTCTTAATATCATGTTTTTGAAACAAAAACATTGGAATTATTTAAAGATTGAATATGCCATCAAGGTCTTCAAGAGGTCTGTGGAGAATCAGTTTTGCCTTATCAAATGGTGACAAGGTGGGTAAAAGCATTCAAGGGATGCCAAAGTGTGACAGATATTCTTTGGCCCAGTCATCCTAGTGTTGGAGATGAAGCATTACTGTAGACAGAACAACATTTTGCAGTTGGTGAGTTAGTCCAAGAGACAGAATTAGTCCATATGACTGTGCCTGACATTCTGAAGGAATGCCGTGGTAAAAGAAAGATTGCATCACAGTGGGTTCTGCACTATATAACAGAAATGTAGGAATAGCTGGTAGCCACTTGGATTGTGAAGTTGAGGTTTTTTCTCCCACCTCATTATGCTAGATGAGAAATGGGCAAAATCGTACAAGCCCCAATGTAAATGTCATTTGAGCAAGCAGTGTCATAATGGGTCATCACAAAGATCACAAGTTCTTCAGAATCCCTAACAGTATCGAAGTGATGGTGATTCTCAGTACAGCTGAAATGGTGTCATCCTAACACACACCATACCCAGAGGGCAGACCATCAGTGCACAGTATTACTCTATAATTTTGTGTCGGCTTTGAGAAAGTAGTGGCAACTTTCTTTCCACAACCCACCCATCATGTTACAGGATAATGCTCATGTTCATATAGTGCAACCTGTGGCTGATTTAATCCATTGATGGGTTGAGAAGTGCTCTACAATTCACCATACTCCCTAGACTTAGCCTCTGTGACTTTGACTTGATTCCTCTGAAGCTATGGTGACTTTGACTTTGACAGCTCCATTCAAGCTATTAAAAAAAATAGGTGCTACTACATCCACACCATTAACAACGGGTTGCACGTAATGCTAGTGACTACTTTGGAAAGAACAGTAACATTTTGAAACCTTTATATGTTTTGTATCTATTGTAAAAAAAATTGATGATAATGATGTGATGAAATTATTTAACTGAGAAAAGTTGTGTGTACCAAATTGACAAGACAGTCATCAAGTATAAATTACAATCTCCAACAAAAATAAACAGAAACTACTAAACAAAACCAAGAATAGTCTCCAACAAAGTACACAAAATAAACAAATAAACCAACAAAAAAAACGTGACAATGCATCTGTAAAGAATGGATCACAATCTCCACCCAAGTACATAGAGAAACCAAAAACCACTACATGCACAACATACACAGCATAAAAAATCACAACGAAAACGCTAATCTTTTGGCTACCTTGCCTGCTTTTTAAATATAAGGGGAAGATTGTCATAAATACTTGATAGCTGTCGTGTCAGTTTTATATACAATGTATTAATTTTAAATAAATAGCATGTATTAAATTTCCAACCCTTGTACATTGAGGGAAATAGGCTAATAAGCTAGGTTTTAATTTTTTTTTGTTGTTAGCTACAGACAAATAAGGTATGTTCCTTGCATTATTCTTGCAATGAGGGTATGTGACTGTATTAACTGTACATTTTTTAGTCTGCCTTTGCAAAGCTTTGTTGTATGTCTAAGAAAACGAACAAATTTAATACGGAATATGATTACTGACTTAATTACTTGTGCAGAAAACTCAATGCGTTGCTTTAGCAAATTGGCTAATCTTGGCTTGTTTTTTGGTGGTAGTGTGGTTTTGTCTAGTCTGGATGTTTTGCAACATACAGCAGAGCTCTGTCATAGTGTTTGGTGTGCTCAAAACAGTAGTTCATTCACACACAAGATTATCATAATTTTTTTATTATTATTATTATTGTTTATTTGAAGGCAAAGTTTTGTTTCTCTTTTCACCTGCCTCACACCAAATTATCGATTAGAATAATGAGATTTTAAAATCTAATTTAGAAACAAAATGTTGAGGATTGTTTAGATGTTGGTTTATTTTGAACTAAATTTATTTTTGATGCTGCAGGCACTAATCTGTTTAGTGGACAAGAAATCTGGAGACAAGTCAAAGACACGACCTCGATTTGTGAAACAGGACCAGGTTGCAATCATGAGAGTGGAATGTGCTGGAGTAATTTGTATGGAGCAGTTCAAGTTGTTTCCCCAGATGGGCAGGTTTACATTGCGAGATGAAGGTAGGATATTGTTTGATAATTTGTTTAGCTGAAATGTTGTCAGCCAATTAATTATATGGTCCACATTTTTCCAAGGTTTTTGCTGCTTGTTTTCATTGCCATTATCAGTGTTTAAATCGCTAATTAGCTTTGTAGGACTGACTGCAGTTTGAAAGGCAATTGTTATCTCACCTGTGTAATTATATGTAATAAATCCAATATATATATATATATATATATATGAATTAATGTTTGTGAATATTCAGACTACCACATAAAATAAACTCATGCACAGTATTACTACTATTCGTTAAAATATTCATGTGTATGCTGTATTTGTGTAAACATGCGAAGCAATTTACTTTTTTAACTGCACCTCTTAAAATTTTGTTCCTTCAAAATTGAATATCATTGATTCTTGTATGCCAGTTCTAACCAGGCCTGTTTTAGCCTACTTTCCGAAAGGAAATATAGGCTTGTGCAATCACCTGGTTGTCTGTCTGGAATGTATGTTGTCCCTCCCTCCCCCTCAATAACTTTAAACCCACCAACCGAATGTAACCAAATTAGGTCCACATATAGTATTTAGTAAGGACATCAGACTTTTATAGTTATCAATCATGTTGGGTAAATATTTTCAAAATGGTGGCAATTTTAAAATTTAAGCCACTATGTTATCTCGAGAACCAATTATCCCATTTTAACCAAATTTGGAACATTGATAGTGCATTATATAAGCATGGCATTTATGAAGCAATAATTATATTTAGCCGCCATTGTTGGAGATAGCCCGAATTGAAAAAATAAAGTTTTCCCATTACATCTTGAGGGACCATTTAACCGATTTAAACCAAATTTGGTATGTTGATAGTGCACAATGTAAACATTGAATTTAGATACTGATAAAGTTATTGGTCCTCCATTTTGGAAGATAGTGCATACTGAAAAAATTAAGATTTTACATTATATCTTGGGAACTATTTAACCAATTTAAACCAAATTTAGCATACTGACAGTGCATGATACAAGCATTAAATTAAGTAACCAATAATGTTATTGGTTTGCCATTTTGTAAGATTGTGCAAATTGAACAAATGAAGCTCTTTCATTATATCTCTGAAACTATTTCACAGATTTAAACCAAATTTTGTACATTGGCAATGCATGATGTAAGCATTTAATTTATAAACTGATAATGTTATTTTTACGCCATTTTGGAAGATACTGCAACATGAAAAATTATTCCTTCATGTTATATTGAGGTAACTACACAACCAATTCCTGCTAAATTTGGCATATAAGTAACACTATTGTAGGCCATGTTCATACATGCTATTTAAATAGATAAAACACTTATTTTCAAAATGATAGCTATATAAATATGTTAGGTTTATTTGCAATATGTACAATACTGATTTTTGTCATAACTCGGGGAAACAAACAACCTATTCCTTTCAAATTTGGCAAACAAGTAATACCGTGGTAAGCCACATGAATTGATAGAAAATGCTTTAGGAGGGCCAAACCCTCATTTTCAAAATAGCTCCCTTACAAGAATTTTAGCATAGCATGCTGTATCTACGAAACAATGTAACAAATTTCAACCTAACTTTGTATGCTGAGAGTATATATGCAAGCATCAAATGAACTAATTCATAAGCTCATTTGTTTGTCATTTTGGAAGATAGCACCACATGAAAAATTTAGTTTTTGTGTCCTATCTTGGGAAACAGTTAACTGATACCCACAAGTTATACTTTTGTAGTTCATCTAAATTTGTATGACTTAAGGAGGTAGTCATGTATTTTCAAAATCACAGCAATATAAATATTTTATGTCAGTATGCTTCATGTCCCAAACAATTTAAACTGACTTAATATGCAACAGTATCTATGACAAACATAGAATCTGCCAATAAATCACAGTTTTGTTCACCAGTAATAAATATACCACCATGTGAGAAAACGGAGCTATTTGTCATATGTCTGGGACCAATCAACCAATTCCCACCAAACTTTGCACACTATTAGTGCTACAGTACACCACGTTTAAAGTGAGTCTGGCTTTAGTCACAGTATGGCTGCAATATAAATCATTTTATTAGTTTATTATTTTTATTAAACAATTTCACCAATTTCAATTAAGCTTTGTTCGTAAGAATCATCAAATATATGCTTATAGAGATCATCATCTACCGTCTTTCTGTAAGAAAAAGCCAATTTATAAAATGCATTATTTATGCCATATCTCTGGAACCAATAATCTGATTCCCAACAAATTGTTCACACAAGTAGGACTACGGTGGGCAATGTACACTAATGTGGTTCAAGTTGGTCAGAATTTTTTTTTCTAAGTGAGGCAATATAATTTATTTAGATAATTTTATTACATTTATTTAATAATTTGACATATTTAAGTTTATATACTCAAACAGAGCCTGTTTTAGGATGTTTTGTATGATAGAGTCGACTGACAAATGAGAAATTAAAACTTTTGTACCATATCTTGAGAACCGGTCAAGCTATTTCCACCAAATTCTGCACACAAGTAGTTAGCCTTGTCAACATTTATGTAACTTCACCTGCAATGCTGTTTCAGAAATGGAGTTTTGGGACTGATTATCAATGAAGAAAAAGAAAAGGAGTGAAAAGTTTGCACCCTTGTTAGTTTTTCAAGCCGTGTCATAAATATAGGGTTTATGATCTTATCCATTTGTTAGGGATACAGCTCAAAGGAGAATTGATGTAGTTATCTGGAAAGAAGTAATTGTTCAGCCAAAAACTGCCTAAAAAAATGAGCAATTTATTACACCGCCCAGGGACTTAGTTTTCCTCTTGGCTGATTCAAAAGTGCTCTTCAAAGATATGGTATTGTATTCACCCAATAACTTTTGTTCTGTTGCTTTAAAAGTAGTTCATGGTAAATTTTGTATTTTGAAAAAGTGTTAATAGTGGCAAAGCTATTTTTTGAATTATTTTATTATGAAAACTTAATTGGTCTGCCTATCTCAAACATGAAATGGTATGCAGAGCTAATGATACAGCATTTACAAAAGTTTGAGGAAAAAAAAAATATATATATATATCCCAGCGAATGATGCAACCTGTCCCATCACAGCGACAGTCAAATGCATACACCTATGAAAATCCCCTGTATCTCACAAAGTGCACATTGGATTTTAAAAATAATCACATTACTTAACTCTCCGCTTAATAACACGTTATGCTATTGGGAGAAATGAGTATATTCTTGTGATGGGCGAGTTTGATTTTTGCAGCTGCGAGTCGAGTCAAGGTGTATGAAAGTTTAGTCAAGTCAAGTTCCGCATAAAAAATTTTTTAGTTAAAATTGAATTTGTGCCATAAATGTAAATGTGTACCTATGTATATGGGTATAACGCCCGCCCCTTTATAACTGCATCTCCTCTTATAGCCACCGTTTACCAAGGAAAAAGTTTGGGACTAGTTTCTACTAATGAGAATAATTCTTTGCCAGGGTGAATGATTCACAGTGCTACTTTTCCCTCTCGCCGACAAGTGAATGACTATGGTAGGAATGATAATGTCAGCATAGTGATGCAGATAGAAAAATACAGATAACTGTTAGAGGGATGGAGTGGAAGGAGGGTAGCTTTCAGGCTGGTCAGTCCCGTGGTGAGTGGACAAGCAGTCCATATTTAAAGTTTTTGTTACCAAATACAGTAAACTCCCGATCCTCTGGGGTAATGACTGACTAAGGGTTCACGGATAATCAATATTCACAGTGAAAGCAATGTGGGGGGAAATGTTAACTTTGGGCCTACATACAGTACACGTAGTTTATGTAAACAAATAATGTAGTCGTGTAAGAATTCAATTTTTCGACAGCCAGTGTGTGGCAATGTCATAAATGATATCATCATCACGATTACAAGAAAATTTCATGTTGGTTATTTTGACAACCTACATTTGCACAACAGACATAAGAGAAATATGCAGGCAGGAAGGAAATTATAGACAAAATGTCTATGTATTTTATTTTATATCATTACAAAACATCTGTTATTGGTGTAACAAATTAAACTCCGTTCTATGATAATGTGTAAGTGTTTAAACTAAATGGAACACCGTATGCGATAGTTCAGCTTCGTTTGTCTCTTCTTCGTAGGCCGTAGCTAGTGCTTCCTGCTAACATCGCTACGTGTCTGCTTCATATTAATTGAAGAGACCGCACATCGATCACAGAGTATTTTTCAAATATTTCTACATTAATTTGGCATAATATATTTCAAACCCGAGTTGTTTTGAGCCCGCCCAAGATGAAAAATTTACTTTTAAAGTACATCATAGAAATACTTTCGCGACACAGCAGCGAAATAGGCGACTGTGCTGCCATCTGTTGGCCAGTGCTCATGGCTCGCTTCGAAAACCACGCCCCCATGAAATGAGTCATTTGTGATGTGTAAAATGCAAATATGTGAACAAATTCTGAAGAGTTTTAAAATTTCTGCAAGTTCTATAAATATTTTAATTCTGCTTGCTAATAATTTGAATTCAGCCTGCAATCGCCAAGCCCTTCTAAGGCCGGCTTGCCATTTTTTTTTATTTGTCCTGACACCCCACTTTAATAACAAGGTGAAAATAAATAGTATTTTATTAAAACCACGCGTTGCTTGCTTTGCGATGGAATCATTTTTGCAGCAAATGATATTTATGTTAATGAGATATTTTGTCATCCAGTCGCACTCTGTGCCACGGTTAATTTATAAATAGCCTCTGCATGTACGAATGACTGTAAACTACACAATCTCACTTTTTTGATGAGCAGATGCCAGTTTTAATTGTGAAATACTTTATTATTATGAATGAAAATGTGCTGTCTGATAATTTCCCCGAATTCCTAATACTTCCAAGTTTCACATATATTTACACATAAAAACATGTGTAAATGTAGTACCCGAACACTTTTAATATCAAAATGATCAATACTGCATCACTCGACTGCAGCCAGGTAATTAACACAGCGTGTGCCTGGGTTATTAATAGCAGTTGCGCGCGACTGGCGGCAACTGTTCAATATTTGACTTTGAACCGGTGGCTCCACAGTTAAGCCGCAACCCGATTAAAGTGGTAAATTGGGAGTTTACTTAGTTTTTTTTTTTTACACATGTTTTTAAAACTGTACATAATTTGATAAGAAAAGTAATGAAAAGTGTACCATTCTGCATATTTCTGCTGAAAGTTTGATATGCCATGAGACAAAGGCTTTTCATGTTTAAATACCATGTGTCCTATGGTTGTACGTATTTGTGTAGTACTGAGACTGTACCCGTCAACTTTGACAAGGGATCCCTTATCTGATGTCGCCCAGCCTTGGCATAGAGGAAGCGTTTCACTAAGAAGCAAAATGGCTCAATTTACGAATATAACACCCACTGTTATCACAGCCGATCATCACAAACGTTAACCAAGTGTCCAGGCATGTATCCAAGTTACTGTTTTCATCCCGGCACAAATTTAGTGGATTAGTAATGTACAATTTTTGATTCGTGAGACACAAAAGGTAATTGTTACGTGCGAATATTTGTTGTTTATAACCTGAAAGCATTATGACTTGACTTGCACGTTCAGTAACTCAATGTCTGCTGTAAAAAAACTCTACTCGAGTGACGAGTTGATCTTTGTTGGATCGACTCGACTTGATTTTTTGAGACTCAACCCATCACTAGTATATTCCCATTTAAATAACCAAAGTTAATATTGTTAATCTGAGCTAAATAATTTTTTTGTGTGTGTGTGTGTGTGTGTGTGTGTGTGTGTGTGTGTGTGTGTGTGTGTGTGTGTGTGTGTGTGTGTGTGTGTGTGTGTGTGTGTGTGTG
>NQII01000691.1:677006-689961 GCA_002778355.1 Clitarchus hookeri
TATATATATATATATATATATATATATATTCTTTAATGCTGATTTAAATTCAGATATTAAAATTCTGAAAGTAAATGTTTATTGCATTATGCCATGAATAACTGATTTTCTATTGGTTGTATGTCTATTCATTGCCTTACTCTTCAATGCATATTAAATTTAGAATGAGTTGGTGTTGCCTCTAGTGTTTCATTGCTTTAATACTTCAAGTAAAATAAATTCAGGTAGGTAAGTCCCTTACAGCTGAATTTTATTGCATCATTTAACATTTAGCGTGCGTATTACCTAAAAATCATAATTTAGATATATAACTTCCTCCTCCCCACCCCCAGATTTTTTGGAGTGTATTGTTGGAAATGCCTCTAGGCTTAGCCAGGTTGTTTAAGGGATGGAGTTCTTAATAAAAGTTTTAATAATTTCCTTATTAATTTATTTACAGACAATTCATAAAAAAATCCTCTAGGCTTAATATATTGACAATAAAAGGCCATTTCATATAAGTGGGGTAAATTTTGATAATTTAGATAGATAATATGACCAACCTACACACTATGTAAACAATAAACACTCGTTCACAATTCTGTATCAGTTGATGAATTTCTGCAGGATGTATGTTATGTTGGCGATATTGTTGATGACTATGAAAGAAAATAGTACTTGAACTAAAAGTTGTAATTTAAAACTTTAATTATACTTACAAAATTTAGAGTTTTAAGTATATTTTTAAAGCCATGCGTTTTTTTAAATTTTTTTTATTGGCTTTACAAGCATGTTTTACAGAGCCCCAGCAAACTTACTTAGCCATTAAAAAAATAAAACAGTTTGGAATGCCAATGTAGCAATAATACCCTACATTGTACTGAACTGAAGTTAACTAACATCAGTCTTTCAGCACCTGCCATGTCAAGAAACAAAGAATATATGCAAATGTCCATTGAACTTTTATAACAATTTTTTACTTCTGTAGCTTCTGGTGATATCCCTTCTGCCTTTGGGGGTTGTACAGCCACACCAGCTGTCCTTAAAAAACCTCTTCAGGTATTCTCCTGTCGTATCATGTTTTCAGTATGTTACCATTAATTTTAAGGTTCTACCAGGTAAATTCATGGATGTCAACTAACCTCTGATGTAGTTTACTGGCATATTCTGGGGAGGCGGAGTTCTCTCCCAAACAGCATCCTTGACCATGTTACCCTTGTTGATGCATGGACTACCAAATGACATGCTAGGAGAAATAAGGGTACCGTGGGAGTCCTAATTCTTTTGGTTGTCTTCCATGAAGATTGCCAGGTACTGTATGCATGCCTTTCAACCATCCAATCTGACTGAGGGTGTAATGCTGTGGTACTGGTTTTTTTAATTCCTAAAATCCTCATTACTTCTTGGAAAAGAGTGGCTTCAAAATTTTGCCCTTGATCAGAATGAAACTTGAGTGGCGCTCTAAAACTGGAGAAGACATCCTTTACAAGTGCCGTTTGGTTTGGAACTGGTATGGCCTCAGACCACTTTGTGGCACACATTCTTTTTGCTGCCAGAAGGTATTGATTCCCCCTCACAGTGACTGGTAATGGTCCGAGAATACGCACTGCAATCCTCTCAAATAGGCCCCAACATTGTATTTCTGAAGTAGACCTTGTCCCTTAATCCTCTGACTCTTCCTTGCGGTACAAGCATCTCATAGATGGCACCACAATGCAGCCAACAGAATCTCATTCAAACTCTGTTGAGGGTCTTATTTACACCGAAGTGACCACCTGCTTCTGTGTTATGCAGTTCTCTTAGCACTTCTAGGATTCTGTAATCTGGTAGGACCAAATGGAAGTGACTATGGCAGTTTTAAACAGTACTTAAAAGTTGTCATCGCCAATATTATTTGTCTTTGTCGAATTTTAAATCTGTTTCAAAGTGTTTCAATCTCACCGATAAATAATCAAGTTGGAGGCGTCCTTTTGGATTCTTCATCAACTCGTTTCACGTAAACGAAAAGTGGACACAGCAATAAAAATTGTGTCTTAGGATTTTATCCAGTAAATACAAAGTCTGCTGATTAGAGGTCCGATAAACAGAGACATTACTGTAATTTGCTTGAACAACTTATTAAAAGTTGCAAAAACCAGGTCCCCAAAATTTTTAAGAAGGTCCCCAGAAAGTCACAGATTTTTGTTGCAAGGGTTTGGTAGACACCTTAATAGTAAGTTTCGGTACAGATTTCCCATTCCTTTTCCTAAAGGAAAGGAATCCAGCTAAAGCGTCAGGGGATCTATTGAGCAGTCTTGCAACTAGCAGACTGCAACACAGCCTAGTCATTCCTATAGCTATCTAGGTCATGAATGTAGACTAATACTAGTCTACAGTAATGTCAGGACATGCCACTTCTTGGTGGCCTAATGAAGCTTCACGAAATGCACAGAGTGAGAGAGGCAGGTGGCTATTCTTAACGAGCTCCAAAATGGTCTGGCTAAGATACTTGCAGATTGCTAGAATCTGACTGATTATAAGGAATGCCTCCACCACCCATACACTGTTGGCCCAGGAAGGAAAACGGTGGTCATATGTACCTTTGCTGCAGACNAGGAAAACGGTGGTCATATGTACCTTTGCTGCAGACACTGGAACCTCGGAGGCTTGCCTTTAACTCTGATTACCAGTGTCTGCCATATGCTAGAACAAAAAATTGCTGCTGATGTTGCTTTTATTGACTGGCTCACACTAGTGATGGTACAGTCATAATTATTTTTGGGTTATACCTCTCTCACTTTAGACTTTGTCGATTGGTTCACATGATTCTGTGATCTCACTGTCCATGTCTATATATCTGGTGTCTGAAGTTTAGGCACCAACTTCAGCTTTGTCCATGGACTGTCCAAAACTCTTTGTTACCTTAATGGAAACAGAATAATAATAATTTCTTGTTAATGTATGTTTGCATGTATACACACTAGTAGCAGTGGTATACGGGGGCAAGGGCTGGGGGTTGTGACGCTGTCCATCATCTTGGATGACATCACAGGCACAGCCGGTGACCTCGTTCCTCTCTCTTGCCCCCGTCTACGCTCCCAACCCACCACCATCAACTTGTAACCTAGAAATGATTTTAATAAAAAATATTTTCATTAAAAATGAAAAAGTATCAGCCAGCCACCTTGGATTTTTAATAATTATGTTGGTCTAGAGTGTCGCCGCAGATCATAATTCGTTAAATAAAAAAAATGTTATAAAACTTAAATAATTTTGGCTTGCCCCTTCAAGGACGTATTTATCCTCCCTCACAAAAACACTGTAACAAAAAAAAACTTGAAAAATCTTAAATGAATGTGTCTCACTACCTCTGATTTTTATTGATTATCTTAGAGAAAAAAAACCTCTGCATAGAAACCCCCACTCGCACGACCCCTGCTAGAGTGCGCGAATCACCAGTGTGTATATTTATTTATTTACGAATTTAAAGATGAAATTTTCCATATATGAGAAGGTATATAAAAACTTTGAATTCTTCCAATCTGAATATTTTTTTTATGAAATCAAGCGTATAGTAGGCCAGACACCCCTGCAATCACACTTATAACTGTTAATGCAATAGTGCATTCCAGGTAGGACATTATAAAAATATTCTAATTTTAATACTTTATTTTTTTTAATCAATTCAATCAATATTTTTCTTAATATTTGCTTTATTCAATTTGTTTTTACTGTTGTACAAAAAGAAAAAGAATTTAATTTTAAAAAAATAATGCTGTCTAGCCTTGTAACTGCGCACGCATGCACCAACAGGTGCGCGAGACAGACACACCTGACATAACAGGCGTGTGCGGCAGGGGACGTCCGTAGGGTACTGCGTGGGTGGAGAGGGGCCCAGTGTAAATGACCCAGAGACAAGTGCGGGCAAACTGACTTTGATCGCACGTCGGCTGCTGTGCAGCCTTGGAGCCGTGTATCACTTGAATGTTTAAAAATACTAATGAAATTTGGTTTATTCACATGCTGAAGAAAACAGAAGTCACTTGCTAATAAGCAATAGGAATTTAATTTTTCTCAATAAATTAAAATTGGCCAAGATAGTATGTAAAAAATGTTAAAAAGAAGTAAATCCACAATTTATCGTGTTTCTAGCTAAAATGTCACAATATTAAAACACACCTTAAGAAAAAAATCCGCTGTTTACAACTGAGCTGCGTTGTGAAAGTGAAATGGATTTGTTCACGTATTTCAACATGCTGAATGTGTTTCACTTGTATTCGCGGCTGCTATTATAGAGTAATATCTCTATTTTGAAAACGTCTATCTCATAGACAGGAAAGGCGATGATGGCAGGAAACAGAAGAAATAAAATACGTTTTAGGCAGGGAACAATAATTTCCATGGCACTCCAATGGGCTGGCACATAAAAAAAATATTTTAAAAAAGTTTAACACCACATTACGTACAGACGTGAGCTACAGGTATTGAATTCCATGCTATAATGCCATGTCAGCTGTAGACAAGCCTTAGTGTAGTTTGTATAAACAGTTCTAGCGCTTGGCGAGGGGAGCGGAGGTGGGGTAAGGCCTACATTGTCAGCTGCAGATGTGTCCAGCCCAAAGCCATGTGGCTACCGCGCCATATGAGCTTGTTGCCGACAATGCCACGCATTACGTATTAAAATGTATTTGTTCTTGCGTTTCTCTAAAAACAAATTCAATTTGGCTTATGCACATACTCATGCATGGCGAAGGAAACAAAGGTGTTTGGTAATTGTTATTCACACATAGGTGTCGAAGATTGCGGCTCTGTACGCACAGCGACGCTGGTTCGACATTGTAGACATGCACACACACTTAACTTTGTTTTGAGGTAGACATACAATATTCGCCCAACGTTCAATTGCAATTGGGTAGCTAGCCGCGAAAAAAAATTCCGTGACTACATCCGTTTTTAATATTGTTATAGTTTTTACTTTCTCTTAGCCAAATTGCATATTTGTGAACAGACACGTACATATCACACAGTACCTGTGACGCATTTGCTTTTCTCGGGCACAAAAAAAACTTATATGTACTAATATGTTATTTTATATTCTACATGTTACTATCAAACCCACCCAAAAATGCAATCCTAATGTTAACCATCAATACAAGGGATCGTTGAGAAATTTAATTATCTGTCAATATTTTTGCAATAATGAAATACTTGAACAGGAAGAGTAATTGTGTTTAAAAATAAATGCTATACTAGATTCATTTCCGCATGCCTATCCCGTAACACGAGCCCAATATAAACTAAGTAATTGGTTAGTAAAAATAAAGGTAGTCAGTTCAAATCAATTTAAGTTTCGTAGGCAACATGTGTTTTTTTGTAAAAACATGTGTCTACCACACGACCGTAAAAAATAAGTATAGGGAATGCACTGCTCTCAAAAATAATATATTTCAGGAAAAAGTTTCTTTGTTTGATAATAATTGAGAATGAGAGAGAGTTCACTACTGGATCCTGCATGCTAACAAGAGCTGCATATTACACGAGCAGATTACGGTAATAATAATTCTGTGACGAAAGCTGAGCGCGTCATTTGAATAATAGTGCATTAATCACTATTTTTCCGTGGTGGAATTCACTGTAACACGTTTATAATTTTATTTTAAACGATACATTTGATTAGTCTTGTATAGGGGCATGTTCCCCGGCAGTGGTCTGTCATGGATATTTGTCTGGGCTTATGTGGTTTTCTCGAGGGTCTTCATTTCGTTAACTAATTTTTTGCTGTCACGTAGTATTGTACGAAACTTTTTTCCCATTACTATGCTTTACCCACAACATTTTTGGCGACTCCAAATATGAAGTATTTACTGATAATATTTTTAATTTTTATTTTTTTAGGTTAATCTTTTAAAAATTGCATAAAACAATATATTTTTTTTAAATTTGTATTTTAATTGACATGAGGAAACGCCTAAGCCCTTGAATAAAAGTTTTTATATATACATTGACCTCTTCCACTGAGAGTTCACCTCTCGATGTCCGTTTCAGCGACCCAGGAATTGTAACGGGCAGGGAAACCCCACCACTTGACGTACGCCCTTCCGTAAAGTCGTTTCATCACCTTTTCCACCAAATACACATCTGGAAACTTTGTCAGCTGGATTTCCTTGGTGTAGAAACCTCCATGGACGGGTATGTTGCTCAGATTTTCGAGATAGTAGATCCTCGGAGCGTAGTTGCGTATATGTCACACACAAAAGAGTTTGGGGCTCTAATTCGCTGTGAACCCTTTCTCGAAGATGCCTTTCTGTTTGGAGGTGTGCACCAGGTCGCCGATTTCGACTTAAGGCTTGCGTGGGTTCTTCCTCTTTGGAATGGCACACACGGTCTGAACCATGGAGTCGTCCTTGACATTTTTGGGCTCCATGCGAGTGGTTGAGTGCACTGTAGAGTTATACTCGCGGACGAGTTACAGCAGTAGCTCAAGCCACTTGTAGCTGGCTGCCATTCGCCACGAAATGCTTCTACATTTTCCCATTCAGAGTCCTGTTGAACCTCACGGCAATAGAAGTTTTGAGATTGCTGTACGTGGAATAATGGTTTATGTTATGTTTCTTCATCAGGACCTTGAACTTTGCATTTTAGAAATTTCTTACCCTTATAAGTTTGCAAATTAGTTGGGATTGCATCCTTCGCACAACACATCCACCATGGCCTCGGTGACGTCACGTGCATTCTTCGACTTAACCATCCTGGCTCATGTGAATTTGCTATAGACATCAATGACTGTCAACATGTATTTGTAGTTCTTGTTGACCCGAGCATACAGTATCATCTCGACGAAGTCAGCTTGGAACAGGTAGTTCTCTAGGTTGTTATCTTGGTAAAGGTCGTGCGTGAGTTAGAGCAACGTCTTGTATTCCAGCAGGTCAAATTCTGTAAACTCCCTGGGCTCCTTGCGAAATAGTAGTTCGTAAAGCCCGGGTGTTCCATGTGTCTTGCAATTGCCTACTTGGATTATCCCACCTGGTAGAAACTCTATTTCATCAGCACCGAGGAACCATTTATCATTATGCCTGTATACACTGTACGTCATATCATTATTACAAGATGTGTACAATCGTAGGTACCGTCTAGCCAGAGCATGAGATTTCAGGGCTTTCTTCCGTACCTTTTTATTGTGTGCTAAATCCGCATACGATCCATCATCCCGATCTGTCTGTACATTATCATGTTTTTGCTTCTTCGTAGGCTCAGCAGTATCGTCTATTTCGGTTTTCATGGCTACGTGTGCTCCATCGCTCTCCCTGAGTACGAGATGATGAGTAATGGGCTTAAAAATGTCTTCATTTATAAGGTTGCGTGAAATTTTGGCTCTCTTCGCGAGCTAATACTTAGAGCGAACTGACTGTGTTACTCAATGTAGTTCGCTAGCAACTCGTTCATTTCACGGACAATCTCCATTTTCACACACTCCATCTTTGCCCTGAGCTCGAACAAGTAAGTGTGAAAGAATTTGCTCTGATCAGCCAACACATTGCATAATTCCTAGTTGAAGCCATTACCAGTTTCGAGGACAAAATGTTTAGTAGCATCTTCGGATTGTTAGGGTTCGCCAACATTTAGAATTATTCTTCTACCAGCATTTCCAGTTTCATTGTTTCTAGGTACTAGACATCCTCCCCTCCTTCTTCATCTTTGTGAAGAGACAGCTTTAGGCTACTCTGCCCGAATTTTGATATGCTGTAACTCATTCTCAACGGTCGGCGATGAACTGTTTGAATCCCCGTCGGTACCTACCATTATATAGGGACCAGTCCTTAACGATAGTTGAAAATCCGTCTCTCTCTCTCAAGCACAAGCCGCACCGCACCGACTCTTGAAATCTGATAGCGTCATATCCGTATTGACATGATCATCGTAAACATGCCTCAAATTCATATTGTCTATGCGAAATAGCACCAACATGTTTATGTTGGCGAGGAGCAGCTGTTTGAGTATGCGCGAATAAGTCTAGCCGAGGTACGTGTAGTCCACCTTCGCGTGGCGTCCCATGCTAAAGTATTCTTTAATACAAGTTTGTTTCTTGCAGGCAATGTCATAGAAGACAAATATTGAGTTTGGGAGAGCTTAGTTTGGAGGCACCACCTTCTTGTTTTCGCTGCAGGGGAAATAACCCACGCCTTCCATGGCCTGCAGTACTCGTGCCAATCGTTGGTATTTCGGTTACTGGAGCAATTTTGAATATAGATACACATTTTCGAACAGAAGACCATTCTCTTCTTCCAGCAGGCGCAGTAGGACGCTTGTTTCCTGTGCAATTTGATGGTCCCGCGATGATGCACCTCACTGTATTCGAAAATAGGCTTCCATGTCACGAATCGTGGGAGATAGCTTCATCTTCAGCATGAATGCATTTGGGTAGAATTACATCTTGCTTGACAACATGTAAACTGTTTTCTTCTGCTTGGTTTATATCATACATTGGATGAGGAGGATGAGGTAGCTTAAAATAAACAAGTCTCTTGATGACATTAAGCACGTTTCCTTGGTAATATAATGTCTCTTCAAATTATCACTCAGAGTAAACTGCCTCTGGCAGAGTTTGCACGGAAATGACATATTTGAATATGTGATACATCCGTACTGTTCCATATCTAGAATGATACTGAAACAAAAATGTATAAAAGGAGCATTTTTAGGTCAGTTCACCACAATGCCTCGAAGCGGGATCATCAATACGCTGATCAACTATCTACCATTCGAGCTGCACATTCCAGGATACAGGTTCTGCGGGCCGGGAACCAAGCTAGCTAAAAGGCTGTCGTGTAACGAGACAGGCATAAACACCCTGGACGAGGTGTGCAAGCAGCATGACGATGCCTATTCCCAGAACAAGGATCTGCAAGCTAGGCAACAGGCAGACGAAATAAGAAAATCATCAGACACCGGACTCAGAAAAAATAGCCGCCTGGGGTGTATCCAACGTGATGAAGACCAAGGTGAAGATGGGCATGGGTGATAACAACAAGAGCAAGGCACGGGTTAAAATGGGAACAGGTATAGAGAGCAAGAGAAAGGTACAAGTGAAACTAGAAGCAGTGAAAAATGGAAGAAAACCATGCAAGGCCAAGAAAACATCTACTAGCGGATTTTTCCACTACTTTTGCCTGCACTCTGAGCCCTTAGTGACGTAATCAGAACCACGAGTGGTATCGTCCGAGCCGTCAACACAGCATCGAACGAATGGAAGCTGTTGTCCGAGGCCCAAAGACATAATGCAAATATGGAAGCTATTGCCATTGGTAAAACAACGACTAAGGCCTCTACCTAAAGCCATACCCAGTAAGAGGTGGAAGTGTGCAAAAGTGAAGCAGCAGAAGGAGGCAATAATGAAATCTCTAACGAAACTACTGCTCACGAACGTGGATTCGGAACTGTTTGCATGCAAATTGAACATACCTTTTTTTAGAGGCGTGTTCGTGCGAGATGCTTGGCTCCCTAAACAAAAATGTAATGAGTGCGCCAAAATTAATCTGGACAAGACAGCCGGGTCCAGTACGCAGTGGGTAACTTGTGACAAATGTGCAGACTACTACGGCAGTTTCGGTAATTTGCGTCCTCCACCCTAACTGCGACTGTACCTGAAAAATTGCAAAATGACTTACAACTACGAGATGGAGCAGATGCCGAACACGTGGAACTGCAGACACTTGTGTCTTTGCTTCCTTGTTCGTTCGTACAAGTAACTGAATAAAATGGCTATACATGGACTGGAAACCATCAGTTATGTCGGTAACGCTTACCTTGACGTGTCGTACCTCAGAGGTGCGTGCGGTACATTTTCCGCCACTTGACCTGGAGGGGGAATGGTGCATAGGTTTGGTTTATTTTCAAACATACAATGTGTTACCGAACATCAATAAATAAAACTGCAAGGTGTATTTCGTGAAAAATTGGTAATATCTCCCGCGAGGTAACATTGCCCGTTGGCTCTTACGAATTAGACGACATTGCAAGGCACAACAAAGATTTGCTGCGTCTCGACACAAAATTCGAACTACGTGGAAATTCCAATACTCTGAAGAGCGTCATCACACGCATTGAAGATACGGACTTTACAAAGCTGGCAAAATCCATGAATTGTCATGACCCATAAACATCTTGCCTGTTAATGTGATAAGAATAAACTGCAATTTGGCGAGCGGCACGTATCTCAACAGCAGGCCAAGCAATACGCTACACAAGTTTTCGCCGGTGGTCCCTCCGGGTTATAAACTGGTCATGGCACTGCAAAGCATCATTTACGTTCCGGTCGTTGTGAAGAGAGTACATGAGGTGGTAGTGAACATCGTTGACCACGGTGGAGAGTTGGTGAACTTTCAAAACGAAGAAATTACACTACGCTTGCATTTGAGAAGATGGGAATAAGTTTTACGGCGACCAGATGCCATAAAGCAAAGCAACACATCAAAACGGCAATCAGTACGCTGCAGGTCACTAAGGTGTTAACACATGCCAACGAGATTTTCCTTCGCAGTCTTGGCATCAAGGTTGATCGCCACGGAAGATTACATAAACATCGACGAGCCGGTCGGTTTTGAAGACATCGTCACGAAAGTGGAACTTCATGCATATCAGCCATTCCTCATTGGACCATACACGTTACCATCGGAAGTTCGGAAAGCGGTCCAACACCAAAAATATCTGCACTCTTCCTTGTTAGTCATTCCTGAGATTCAGGGGGACAATGACAAAAGAAGATGGGTCCAACCCGTCATCGACAAAAATAACGAGCAATTGTATTCTCCACCTATTCCATTGAATCACATATTTGCTCAATGGTGTCGAGGTAGACCAGACGAGAGATGTCGGCATAATGACCGCAATCAAAAATTATCTCTCGCTCATGCCGAACGAGCTGTCTGTGGCCAAGATGGAAGGCTGGGGGATAGATGACTACAGTGTTCCTATATACCCCGGAGGGAAATTAGGAGGTCTCTAGCGATGTTGCTGGGATTCGCTAAAGACTACAAACAAATTATCATCAATTCAAAGCAGGAACTAGTACTGCTCCTAGCCAATATGCGTGCAGGTGCCATCATGGGTACGGGGGATAACCTGGAGACAGTGAAACTGAAGTTACTGTCTATCGAATGGATGCTGCCTCACATTGAGCTGAGTACTACCGAACGCATCAATATGCTGAAGAATGTGGAAGATGGTAAAAACAATGATGTGGCTTTCAGTTTGTGGAGTCTCGAGACCTACCCCGGATTGCGTGCAAGCCAGCGCATCAACTGGATGGAGAAGTCCAGTTTTGCCACTGAGAAACCAAGGTACATCATCGTTCGGTACAGACCAGAAGACAGCACAATGTGATAGTGAGCCGTTCACAGTTCGACACATGTCAAATAGAAATTGTGAAAATATATTTCAGTAGCAAAAGCTATCCGTACATGAACATGAACTTTGAAAATGGACAGTACCTGATGCTCAATTCCAAAATGCATATCATGGGTGCACCCAATTTTCGATACTGAGCCCAGATACCTTCAAGAGTTTGACCCCACTCATGGTGTTTGACGTGAGTAAACAGGACAAGCGTATCAGTTCGAATGTGATTGACTGCAGGATCGAATTCACTACACATGGAAATCTACCCCCACACACATAAGCTTTCTGCCTGATACTTCACGACCAACTCGCATCGTACAATTGTCGAGACAAAGTCGTCAAGATACTTTCATGAATACCGCCGAGGTATAAATACGATGGGCCGTAAGCGATATCTGCTTAGTCGATTTTGAGCATAGGCAGCAGCAGGATGTACTGTAATCTGCAAGGCTTCCAGATTCCAGAGCCAGAGCGGCTACGTGCTCGAGGAGATCGCAGTGTCCTACGACGACTGTGGAAAAACGTGCACATGCTCCTTCCGCCCCTCTTAATTGTGGAAACTGTTGGACGAGAAAAGCAAGAAGACAAACGACTGGCTGACCAAATACCACCATGGACTGGAGTGGGACGAAGGCAAGATTCCATACCATCAGGTGGGAAACATGTTGCGCGACTTGCTGATGCAGTATCCGCAAGGACCAGTTTACGTGGTGGGGTCCGAGCAGAAAAAATGGCTTAGTGACTTGTGCAAAAATGAAATCATTAACGTGCAGTTCAAGTACGGCTGCCCTTTGCTGCGCAAGTTGACAAAACTTTATGATGACCACCAGCGACATGCCTGCGACAGGTCAGAACCTGACAGGACGTGCGCATGGAGGAACTTACAGCTGCTGCGCAAATGGTGTGCCTCATCCTTAGACCGTGAATCTGCTGCCTTCGACAGGTCAGAACCTGACAGGACGCGTGCGTAGAGGAACTTACAACTGCTGCGCAAATGGTGTGCCTCATCCTTAGACTGTGAATCTGCTGCCTTTGACTAGACAAGGCATCACCCCAACATCTGTTCCGAAGAACAATTTAAAAAACATGAACAGAGACTTAATTTTTTTTGTGTTATGGCATTTATGTATTTATTTGTATAAGAAATTGTGTGTGTAAAATCATTTAATGGTTTTTTTTTTGTCCTAACTCGTTAAGACTTAAACACAATATTATCTATGGGGTAATACTGATGTAGGTTGAATTGGCACAGATAGACCTGGGAATATACGTAGTCATTCATCTAATACACTGACAATAAACACTACCTGCTTTTATATTTAAAAGTAAAAAAATACTTATGTTGAAAATAGAATGGAAATTTAAAATGCCAATATACGTACTTGGCAGGTATGGAGCTCATCACCATTCGGTACGAATCGGTAGCACTCTTGCCGACCATAAATTATCTCTGGTGGTTGAAACACGAGTTACAAACACATTCTAGTGTCCAATACTGGAAAAAATATGTGTTGAAGGTGTAATTTAGTGGTCACTGGTCAGATGCAGTTGATTTGTATGGGTGAAGGTAAAATTTGTTACGTAAGGTCAAAGGCTAGGAGTG
>NQII01000691.1:689986-710176 GCA_002778355.1 Clitarchus hookeri
GGGGGGGGGGGGGGGGGTGTTGGTTAGGGTTGTGTGCTGGGGTAACACTTGTTCTTAAATTTTTAGACCAATCTTTTTTTATTTTCTCGCGATTTTTATTATTTGGTAGGGGGTGGCTGGCTGGTTAGGGTGGTGGGTGGGTGTGAGGTTAATGTTACATGTTCCTCAAATTTTTTTATAATTCTTCTTGTGTATGAAAAATTAAATCTTTAAATTCGTAACTAAATATAAACACTGTCGATTTGCGCACTCTAGCAGGGATCGTGTGAGTGGGGGTTTCTATGAAAACAAGAGGTTTTTTTCTAGGAAAATCAATAAAAATCTGAGGTAGTGAGAAGCATTTACAGTGGAGTCTCGGTTAACCATCACTCTTTTAACTGTCAGTTTCTGTTAACCGTCAGTAAACTGACACGACAAGTAAAATAATAAAATTGGATACAAAAAACAAACTTAATAAACTAAAAATTAAATAACTTTTTTATCGCTTCATATTAGATCAAATTAAGCACATTATTGAGTTAAAAGAGTGATGGTTACATATGTACTTCGTAGAATCCTTCCGTCTTCCTTACCACCCTACCGGAATTCCTAGACACTCATCCGCCCTCCCATTCCTACAGTCAGTTCAGTAGCGGTAGTCACTTAGTCAGCAAGTGATTGTCCTCAGTTTGTTGTCAAAGTGTAGTGTGTTTAAAAATGTCTGAGAAACGGAAACGTGTTGTATTGGGACTTTCTCAAAAACTTGAAATTATAAAACGACTGCGTAAAGGAGAGAGCGCGACGAGTATCACTCCGCTACATGGAATCGGGCGGACCACAGTCAGTGATATTAAGAAAGATGCAGATAAAATCAAAAGTCATGTTTCAAAAATGCAAACGACAGACGGAGATGTCAAACTAAGAAAAACGATGAAGCCAGCAAAACTGGACCAACTGGATACAGTAATGTAACAGTGGTTCATTCAAACCCGCAGTCAAGAGATAAAAGTTTCTTGGCCCATAATAATGGCTAAAGCTATCGAGATGAACAAGAAGCTTGATGGGGATCTTTCATTAAAGGCTAGTATAGGTTAACTGGATAAATTTAAGGGTCGATATGGCATAAGGCAGTTGGACATATCGGGTGAAAAACTAAGCGCTGATAGTGCAGTCATTGTAGAATATCGGGAAAAACTAATGAAAGAAATAAAAGATAGAGAAATTTGGTCAGAAAGCAGGTTTACAACTGTGACGAAACTGGCCTAAATTGGAAAGCACTTCCCGTGAAAACCTTAGCCTCCTTATCGGAAAAATCTGCACCTAGTTTTAAAATGCAAAAAGACAGCATAACTGTCATGGTGTGTGCGAATGCAAATGGTAGACATAGGTTTCCTTTACTAATCATTGGGAAATCTAAAAAGCCTTGAGCTTTCAAAAATATGAATTTAAACGTCTTACCTGCCTAATATTATGCACAAAAAAGTGCCTGGATGAGCCAGGATATATTTAATGAGTGGTTCCACAGTGTGTTTGTGCCAAATGTAAAATCACATTTAAAATTGATCGGATTGCTTGAAGAAGCCATGTTATTAATGGCAATGCACCAACTCGCCCTTCTCATGACTTACAAAGTGATGATAGAAAAATTACGTGCCACTTTTTGCCTGCTAACACTACCCCACTAATTCAGCCTGTGGATCAGGGTATTATTGAAAGCATGAAGCGACGTTATTGAAAATGCTTTATTCAAAAAGTTGTTTGTGTTGGGGATGAATTAATAAGTGTAAAGCAGTTTTGGGGGTCATACACTATTAAAGATGCAATTTTTAATGTCGCTGAAGCCTGGCAAGATATACAAGAAGAAACATTAAAAAAGGGCTGGAACAAACTGTGGCCTGAGACTGTAAAAGAGAATGAGGCCATAAACGAATCTGGAAATTATGAGGAAATTTTACTTCTGTGTCAAGGGATTCCAGGTGGAGAAAACACATCAATAAGTGAAGTAAGTGAATGGCTGGGAATTGACAGATTTGACAGAGGCTTTGAAATATTAAATGATGATGAACTTGTATTAAGTTCAACACAGGAGGTAGAATGTTTAAGTGAAGAAGAAGAGGAGGATGATACACTCAAGGATTGTCCCAAAATAATTAGCCACAGTGATGCTGAAAACATATTTTCCAATGCATTGAATGGTACAAGCAACAAGAAGAGGCAGACGCTACACTGATAGTACTCCTACGTAAGATACGCAACACGGCAGCAACAAGAGCCTGTGGAGTATTACAACAAAGGAAAATGATAGACTTTTTTAGGTAGGATTATACCCCTGAACATAAACACTGTATTCAATTTTGTTATTTTATCAACATAATAAGCAGAAGTCTACAATATTTAATATCAAATACATACTGTGCTGTACATACTTCTATTGATTGCTACCTGTTTAAAATGGAGTGCTAAATATTGTATACATTATTATCGCTAGTATCTGTCGTGTCTTAGGTTAGGGGGGGGGGGGTATTTCTATTATCTGTCTATTCTCTTAACCGTTGTGGTGACGGTCCCGAGACTGATGGATAACAGAGACTCCACTGTATTTAAGTTTTTACAAATTTTTTATCATTTGTTTTGGTTACAAAGTGGCAGGAAAATATAATTTTTAAATTTTCAAAAATAATATTTTTTATTTAATGGAATTATGATCTGCGATGACACACTAAACCGACATAATTTTTATAAATCCAAGGTGGCCGGCTGATACTTTTTAATTTTTATTAAAAAAATTTTTTTTAAATCATTTATAGGGTATAGGTCGTTGGCGGTGGGTTGGGAATTGGCGAGGGGGAAAGATGAACGAGGCTGCCGGCCACACCTGTAATATCCAAGATGGCAGGTGGCACCACGGCGCCCCAGCCCTTGCCCCCGCATCATCATATTATTACTACTCACACTAAAACATTTTAATAATATTATGTAGGATTTTTTTGCTAACTGAAATGCAAATGTAACCTACATGAAACTAAATAAGTACCAGATTACGATGAAAACTATTGAAACAGACACTAAAATCCATAGAGAATGTTAAATTTATTATTTTATTCTGCTAATCATCTTGAGTTGCATATGTTTTAACTAAAAAAAACAGTAACAGAGAAGAATGTTAATATTTCTGTATTTACTGTATCATGGTGTTCATTTCTGATATATGCTTCAGACGCACAGTTGTAAACACATTGGCTCATATTGAGGCACTTCTGCAGATGTCTCTTCAACAATTCCGCAGACAATGCCAATGGGCAACATGCACATTTTTTGCTAGCACTTTTATGTGTTAAAAATGTATTTGCAAATTATCACAATTTAATAATTAATTTTGAAAAAGTTATGATTGAATGAAAGTTTTACGTTTGAAACGCCCGCCAAAACGCGTCTGTTGCGCGTGCTCACTCCATGACGTCACAAGTTAGATACAACCTCGGCCGCCACGTTTGTTTACTTCAGCGGTGATGCGTATTTGGTTAAATAGAAATTGTTTGAAGTAATGAAAAGAGAAAATAAACAGTCAAGTATATCAAAATGGTTTATTGTAATGCAGTGTACTATTACATCTCACAAAACACCTGATGAAATATTTTTTAGTTACAAAAAACTAAACAAACAGGAAGACGTGGTTTAACGCAGTTAGGCGAGACATTGAAGATGTTTAGCCAAAATCAGTTCTTTCTGTTTGCGAAGACCATTTTAACTTAAGCAAAAATATTTAAGGTGTTTATGTTTCCCCTATGTTGGCAGTTTTAACACTGAACTTAATATCTACTATTTACATCTGACCTAACCTTCATTGCGGTGCTTGGTATTGTTTAATACGCACCACAATGTGTTTAGCAATTCGTATGTGATGTAGATGTGAGCATAAAATAGTAAAGGCATATAAATATGTTTACAAAAAATTATCTACACAATGTAAATTTTACATTTTGTAAGCTTATACATTCCAAGTTAGGCCTAACATACAAAATTTGGTATACATATTTTTTATTAATTTAATATTACTTCTAACATTGGTTTCAAGAGCACAGCTATCATATTAAGGCTATATTCACATTGTATGCCTAAATAATAACATGTCACAATGTTAAGCCATGAAAATTAAACATTAAATTATTTGGGTGGGGCTTAAGAGTCTTTCTTGCAAAAAGTTGGGTTTATATTATGCAGTATTTTTCAAACATTGCAATTTGTATTAAATTTAAGTTCTGATTTTTTTCTAGTTAGCTTTCATAAGCCTAACAATTTAAGTTAAATAGCAACTTAATTTTTACTTTCAAAATATTAAATGCATGTTTTTATAAATTTTTATCACGGATGATCTTACTTTCATATTTGCCCTTCTCCTTTTTTTTTTTTCTAAGTTACTGAGATGGACGTTACAAAAAATTACGAGGTCCACAAAATTGACTCTAATTAGCCTAAATGTTAAGCAAGTTATTTTTAAAATAATTTTTTAGTTTCCATACACTATATATGAGGCCTCAATATAGTGATTATAAACGAAGTGGAACGCAGAAATACAGGTTTGCCGGCCGGCAGCGCAGCATTCTGCCCGCCACCAGCCCACAGCTGCTCGAGAAGTCGTGCGGTGTCGGGTAGTGACTAGCGTGTTAGCTTTAGGCCTACTGTCACCTTACTGCTCGTTATCTGACATTTATAAAGCGAAATAAGTGTTTTATGAATACTGAAACGTGGTTTAGAATCCGGAAATATTTGTAACCTTCTTTCACAACGCAACATTACGTTTTATTTCTAAATAATGTAGTTTATTTATCACAGACATCAAGCATGGCGCGCGACAACAGTACGCTCACTGCAGTCGCCTTCATTACAATTCTTTATTCTTATGAATTTAATACCTATTCCATATTTTAATTTCCAACTTTGAATCTTAGCAATCGCAAACATAAACACAGATGATAATAATAATACGTACCTCAATAAAACGTACAAACAAATAAGTTTAAACATGTGATGTAGGCGTACAGTCGCTTTGAATATCACAACTGTGCGATATGAGACACGTTCTTATCTTTGTAATTTTACACCTCTTATTTCAAGTTACACAAAACAATGGGAATTTAAATAATCAAGTAGCAAATTGGTATCTACTTGTGGCAGATTGTCTGACTGCGCTTTCACAAAGTTGCCTTCCATTTTAGTGCTGCGTGTTTGCAACGTGCCGGGGCCAGCCGCCAACGTATAACTAGTGACGTCAAACCAATGAGAGAGTGTTCTGCATTAACGTAACAGCGGCCGCGAAAGTTACTGTTTTAATACTAAAATAACTTTGTCTAAGCCGATTTTTATGCAAAAAACTGAATTTTTATTTTTATACGCATATACTAATGTGTTTGTATCATTTTCAACAATATTGGCGAAATTTGCATGTTGCTTATTGTTGGTCTCCACAACATGGCATAGATTTTTGAAGTTGGTTGTCTGTAGAGAAGACAGCAAGACTTTTCTTTTCATGTGCATTAAGCTGCTATATCAGCTGTGTTAAATAGATCTGTATTTTTGGATTTTGTGTAGTACGTTTGGTATTAAAACTATTTTGTGTAGATTATGTACAGTATAATTTTATAGTTGTCAATTTTGAGCATGTGTATTTACATATTACTGTATTACATTAAAGATACTTATAAAAGTAAGTATGAAACTTCTAATATAATTTTTCTTTTTGCAGGAAAAACTATTGCAATAGGGAAGGTGCTGAAAGTTATTGAGTAAATACAGTTAACCTTCTGTGAGTTGCTTGATATTGAGTCCATCTGTGGAGATACAGACAGTTAACTGCGTATTCGTACTGGTGTAGAATGGCGCAGGTGTTTTCTGCAGGGATACCATCCATAACAATATTGATACAAACTATATCTGTGCTGCTACACCTACTCTAGATATCATTTATTCATTTTGGTTTAGTTCTTGTGAAAAAAAATTCCTGTTTTAAATTTCCTAAATTCTTTTGTATTTGTGGGTGAAGTAAGCAGTCGGATAGCAGTGACTTGGTGCTGCTGTGTTGTCATGACTGCCTCGAGCGCAGTGTGCTGTGCCTGTGTGTATATTGTGAATGTGCGTAGTGTGTGTATGTGCACTGCTTGGTTCCTCCTACTTCTGACTCCATTGGTAGCATTTTGTTTATACGGTTTTTAAAATTAAAAGTAGTAGTCAAATTTTTTATCGAGCATGCTACAATGATTGTAAAGTTGGTAAGTCATGACAAGGTTTTATCCATATCTTTTTGTAGTGTGTTGTGTACAGTGCAGGAAGGTAAAGACGAATAACATTGGCACAAACCTGTTTAATTGCATGTTTTGTAAATTCATGCAACATTGTCCTGCCTTGTAAAGTTTTTGCAGTGAAGAAATTATGTGTACAATATGTTATATAAAGTGTATATTTTTCTGTGATTATAGGAAGTTAAAACTTTGTTTCTGTAAGAGAATACATGTTACAATTTATTTTCATAGTTGCTGCTAATGCTCCCTTCTGTCAGCACAGGGGGCAAATAAAACCACTTCTTTCACTTTTTGGCTATGTTTAATTTCACAATAAAAATTGCTCAGTGCATATTTTTCAGGTGGCCTCTCTGACAGTGTGGTTGTAAAATGGAGTCATTAAAATTATGCGTGCACATTTTCGTGTGTATGAAGTGTTGAGTGGATGACATGTTTCTTACATTTTTTGCTATGCAATATTATTGAGTTAATGTTTTGTAACATGGCTATTGTGATATCTTGCATTGGATTCATTAAGCACTGGCATTTCTGTTAATTTTTTTCTTTTTCTCTACCTTCTACTACTGTAATGTCTTACAAACATTTTGAGTGATAAGATGCAAAAAAAACATGAAATGGAAAAGTTGTCTGCTGCTGTGGTAATTGTTGTTTATTAATACTGTATGTACTGTTAATTTTTAAGGGCTAGGGAATAATTTTATACAAGCAAAGGCATACTGTTATTTTCAGTTGGCAGAAATAAAAATCTCAAAGTAATATCGTAAACATCTTGAATAAAATAATGAAAGTTCCATTTATTCTTTTAATTTTGGGAGTAGTAGTGTAAATATTTTATTTGCAAATTAAAATACTTCAGTTGCAGAAGTTGTATGTTAACAAAAAAGTTTGGGTTTTTATTGCTGGTTTTTGTGTGATGATGGGAAGGAAGGAAAGGATGATGTATAAAATGTTTGTTCAATATGTACATGTGTATGCTTGCTTCACACACACAACTTTGGCATCACCATAACATGCATTTTGTTTGCAACTGTGCCAATATTCTCCATTCAAAAACTTTTTGCAGGTTGTTTGTATCTGTTATGTTGAATGCAAAATAATGAATATCAAAAATTTATGTAATATGTTCCCATCAGGTAAAGATTAACAATTGTAACAAAATATTACCTCATTGCAAAGTTGTTAACTTTTTTTTTAAACACACTATTAATGTTAAACGTAAACCACAATTGTACATATTTTCTTTTATTTTCTAATTTTTTTACCTTTCTCGTTGTTTTTAAATATTATTGTACACGCTGATATTTAAAAAAAAAAAATAGGGATCATTTGCAAAAAAAGTATTGAATTGTTTTGACTCTGAATCGAGTACTATGTGGCATGTTAAGTGGTTTGAAGAACACTGTATTAGAAAGGATTGATCATCTTTTGCCCCTTTATGTATAATTAAGCTGCTACAACATGCAAAACTTTTAAATACACTTGCACCAAACACAGAACTCCTCTCACTAGCTGATGCCAATAGCTCATCATGGCTGTGCGCTGCTGTCTAGTTTGCACAGTGTTACGGTGGTCACAGCAAGTCATGCAAATTGTTTTCCAGATGTGCTCAAACAATTTTGAAATATTTTATTAAAATGCAGTTACTTTTCAGAGACTCCTTTTGCTGAATAAGTAGGTGAAAATCCTTGGTCTGTAACTTTAGCCATTCGTGTGTTACATTATCGAGGAGTGTAGTACATGACAGCTGGCATAAGCTGACAACTATTTTTCATAACATAAGATATTGACTATTTTTCAGAACATACAATATTTTTTGTTCATTCTCTTGGAAGAAACCATGTCCCCTACGTGTATTTAAATGTGCCCACTGTACTTGGGAGGCAAACAATAAGGAAGTACAATTCATACTAAGTTGGCACAATATAATGCTGCGACTGGAAATGAAAGCAGTGCATACTAGAAGTTACATTGCTCGCTGTTTAAAATTTTTTTTTTTTTCAGCAATGGCATGTTTCAGAAGCAATTATTTCATTTTTACGCCAGAGACGATTAAATATGGACATTTGCTTTTGTGTAAAAATTTTATTGAAATTATGATGCTAGCATCTGTCAAATTCGAAAAACAGAAAATGTACCGATATATATCTTGTATTCTAACAAAACATAATGGCAAAAAAACTTGCTTTATTAGGTGATTTTTTTCTTAATAAATTTTCAAACAAAGAATTTTGCATAAGGGTAAATTTTAAACAAAGTAACAATTTTGACAAAAAAAAGCATGTGATGTCAGTGAATGGATATGAGAGAAGGGAAACAGCAGAATTGCATCTACATAAAAATAAATTTTTCTGTTGCCTGGAAAAAAAAAGAGGTTCGTAAAGAAACAAGTTACAAATTATGATTACTTTATAAAGACTGTCTTCGGAGAATATTTTTAGGGTCTCGCAAAGAGAGAAATTCGTAGAATACAAAACATTGTTACAAAAGCTGTATTTGAGAAAATAGGTCATAAGGGTTCAACAATTTGTGTGTGACTCTCTGCTTGAAAATATCTTAATTAATCTACAGGATAGTGACACAAATAGCACAGATTCAGATGCTGAGACTGCACAGTGAGGAAGAGTTGAGTTGATAACGAGGTCTTAAGAGCCGAATAGTGAAGAAGAACTTTCGCTGCCACTGTAAGTATGTAGAAAATAAATTATTTCCTCCGTATTACATGTAGCTTTGAGTAAATTAAAATTATCATGGCTACAGTTAATAGACATTCCTGATCTCTAAATTTAATTGTCGTTACACTTTTACTGTGAATTTAAAGTTTAGCAGTTTGTCTGTTCAAGCAGATTCCTAAATATATAATGTATGTACCATTTCAGTTTGTTTTTATGTACTATTCTCAGACGTTCCTCTTTTGTATTGAATTATAAATATTACTGCAATTCAGTTTTCACAACACTTATTATGATATGTGGGATGGCAACAGTGCTCAGTAATGCTTGTCCGACACTGAGCAGCCAAAAAGTTCTGTGCTCGATGTAAATGAAGTTTATATAACATTTCACACGTCAGATTATTTTTGATAACTCAACATTTTTTAGAGATGAAACGAGTTCTGTATACATTTACAAGTCCACAAAGATTACAACTTATCTGTCCAAATTAGATATTTCATTTTCATTGCTTAGAGAAAAAAAAACATTTCTTGTTAGAACTTGCATAGAAGTGCTTGTCCATCAGATCATATTTGTATTTCAACCTTCCATATGTAGAATACAAAGTACAGTAGAACCCCCATTTTACGAGTGTCTGTGGTTCCCAAGAATACCATCCTAAGATTGTTGTTGCAGAATCTAAAAATAACCGATTTAGCCTCTAAAATATTAAACAATTATGTTTAAAGTGCATTTTTTGTTTAAAGTTACTGTTTAATTGTCACTGGCATAAAACAAACACTTTTTTTAATGAAATATTGATTTAATCTAATTGGCAGATATCTTCTGAATAAAATGATACCAGATAAGCATACAAGGTGTGTTTAAAAAATAAGGTTACTTTGCAAATTTCGAGGTCTACGTACATTTGATTATCGATTGTTTGTATTGTTATGTTGATACACATGTCTCCAACATATATTGACATCAGCCATTTTGCATTGTTCGTTTGTTTGTGACAGATATAAAGGTTAGAAGTGTTTTGGTGTGCTTGGCGATTTTTTGCTGTCGCAAACAATGGATCAAAGAATCTGTATTAACAACACCGTAATCATGCCTCAGCCACCGTATTCACTGGACGTAGCCCCCTGCGACTTGTTCCTGTTCTCAAAACTGAAGAGACCCATGAAAGGACGGAGGTTTGCCACGATTGAGGAAATAAAGACCTGGGAGACTACAATGCCATACCAAAATGCGCATATCATAAGTGCTTCGAGGATTGACAAAAAGCGCTGGCACAAGTGTATTATATCTGAGGGGGATTACTTTGAAGGGGACAAAATAGATATTGATGAATACATAAATATTTATCAAAACACAGTCACAAAATAAGTCACCTTATTTTTTGAACATATCTTGTATATTTACCCTCCTCTTGTCATCAAAAATGTTAAAAACGTTGAGCTGTTCAAAGTTTTAGTGCATGAATTATATCCATATTTAATCGCCTCTGGCATAAAAATGAAATTAAATTATATATGAATTAAATTAAAATGTAGACTTCTTAACAATGAAATGAGCAAGTGCTGCAGTCATTTCCAGTCGTTTCTTGTGAGAAAACCAGAGGATCAATCAAAATATCCAGACTTTTAAGTATAAAATTATTTTGTAGAAGTATAAATACGTTTCATTGACACAAAAAAGCTCAAGTGCCACATACTTTTTATTTTTAGTTAGTGGTAATTAGTTTCAGGAGCGTGAATTAATCCATTTTCAGTGTTTTATTGAGTGAAAACAAGAGGAGTTATTATTTAAATATTATTTTAATTCAGTGCTACATTAATTTGACGCAACATATTTCAAGCCAGAGTCTTTTTGAGCTTGTGCAAGATGAAAAAATTACCTTTAGAAGGATGTGATATACGCTCTTGTGAAACAGTAGCGCAATAGGCAACTGTGCTACCATCTGTTGGCCAGCAAGTGCGGCTCGTTTCGGAAGCCAGGTCGCCATGAAATGACTTTCTCCACGTGTTAAATACAAATTTACAAACGAATTCCCAGATTTTTATATTTTCTACGAGCTCTATATATATTAAAAATACATATTTCCGTGTGCATTGATTCTGCTCGCTAATAATTTTGATTGGGCATGTCATCGCCAAGTGTTTGTTAGGCCGGTTCGCCATCTTGTTTCTCGTACGTCCCCCCTCACTCCAGTTAAGTGTTATTTATTAAAACCATGCATAGTTTTGTGATGGAATAATTTTTTCGAAAAAAATATTTATGTTTATGTGATATATAGTCATCCAGGTGCACCCAGTACCACAGTTAATTTATAAATAGCTTTGTGTATCTGATCTTGCCCTTTTAATGAGCTAGCGCCACTTTTAATCACAAAATATTTTATTATTATAAATGAATATATGCTGTCTAACAATTTCCCCGAATTCCTAATACATACTTCCAGTATCACATGCATCCTGTAACGTCCAAACTGCTACTGCATAAGAACTACAATAACATCTTTTTCAAGATGTTAAACCAAAGCAGTTTATAACAAATGGTGCTCCACAGTTTTATGTCATGCTTTTTTAAGTACGCACCTAGTCACGACTCTAGTTGTAGGTGCATTCGGTGAAACGGATGTGAGAAGGGCAAATGAAAGTTCAGTCTTTTGATTAGAATAAACTTTCAAGTGTTTGTGATATTAAATTATAATACAGATAATGTTTTAAATATATTGTAACCATATAAATGAATTTGACAGAAAAAATTATAGTAATATTACGAACATATTATACTCGCAAATTGAAATAATACCATAATATAGGTAATTTCCATGAGCATTATAAGGTATTAATTTTTGTTTGCTGGGCAAGAAAGCTGCAACTTTTCTATCAACATTTTCAAGTGAAAAAACTGTGGATCTTAATCTGCTTATGTCCATTGCAGTAATAAAAAATTCTACAGCAAAGTCAATAATTTTCTTATTATGTATGCGTGAGCAGTTTGGTGACACATTTTGATGGGCTTAACATCTGATCGAAGTCCATACCGAAAACCGAAACTGTAAATAAAATCATAATCCAATAAAATTGTGCACAAAGGTTGTCAATCAATCTAGTTAGTTCTAAATGCCAGCCAAAGTCGAAATGCAAAAAGGAAAGCCAAAAATAGTCTTAAAATAAAACTATCACAAGACGTATATAAAATCAAGCATCGCACAAACAGGCTAAAATGGCTGGTTCATGAAGACTGCAGATGTGGAATAGAGGAACTGGTAATACATTAAACTTGCCCTACTATTGGCTGTCCCTGTTGCTAATCACGAAGGGAGAAAGGGTTTGGTTATGAAATGTGAGCTACTATTTCATATCACTGTTGCTATGCACCCAGCATTTAGCAAACTAACACAGATTAGGGTGTGCGGCACGTGAGAAGGAGAGAGGACAGCACGAGTCACCACTTCTATTCATGGGTGTATGCATCATGCATGTGGCCTAACTCACCAGGCGTGTGCTTTAGGTGTGTTCCAGTCAACGTTTTTAAAGTTTTTCGCCAAGTTTTTTTGTTTGCTTTACAGCTGTGGCTTACCAATTAATGGTAGCGACACAACCTCTCGTATGATTTTGCTGCGTGCTAACAAACATATTTTTTAATAACCTTTACTGAAACTTCTTACCCTTTTTTCCTTCGGTTTTCAAGAATGTTGTTGCAACATCACTTTACTCTCTAGATCCGTGCTCGTTAGAAAGGGGTTTACTGTACACACAATCTTAGCTGACCGATCAGAATCTACAAGCAAGGTGTGAGTTGGAACTCTCTGCTTATTGATACCAACGCATTTATCCATTCCTCATTGCTACCTGTACATGAACAACAAAAGAAATACAAGTGTTAGCCTAGAGGTTCACATTCAAACTGCCTCCTGTCAACTTGTACCAAGACTAGCCAATGACTTGATTGCAAGACTCCCCTTGCTTCTCCTATTTGTAAAGTTAATTTTAATGGCCTCCAACTGTCACTACTGCTTCTCCACCTCCTTCTCTAGTTCAGGTAACCATGTTTTCAACACCAAACTGAAAAAATTGCATAACTACCTTTATAATTGGAAGAAATCAAACACTCAGCAGGCCAACATTTTCAACTACATATGCATGTTGTGTGATGAGCCTAGCCAACAGTGTAGTGATCAGTTTCCACCATCCACAGTGTTGCACTGTGCTGGAAGTGGCCGCCTAACCATGTTAGGCAGCCAGTATGGCCTGTCATCCAACTCGCCATATCGTCTCCTGGCAAGAAGAAGATGGAAGTCTTGAAACAGCTTCGATGATGCCACGGGGAGTTCCAGTGGTAATCCAGTAGTAGAGAAAGTGTGTTCTCGTGCATGCTGGCCTTCCCCTGGTTCCGAACAAACTGTGATAAACTATTTACTATTACACAATAATCAAATGTCATTATTATGTATGGTTTTTTGTGTGGTACGTGTTCATCACAGGTGCATGCTCATCAGATTGACATAACGCATAACGCTTCCTTCTCAAGTAAAATACATCAAACTCATTATATATTTCAGAGGTTACAAGCTCTCCTGTCACCAAGGCCAACTGGGTTCGATTCCTGGTGGGGTCACTCTTGGATTTTTACATGTTGGAAATCATGCCGGACGATACCGCTGGTCGGTGGGGTCTCTGGGATCTCCCGTTTCCTCTGGCTTTGCAATCCAGCATTGCTCCATACTCACCTCACTTCACCGTCATCTGTTCTCAAGACCTCGGATGTTAAGTGCTGCCCAAACCTCTCCACTCCAGAGGTAAGAAGTACTACGGATTTTCCGTAGTTCATACAAATTACGGCCAGCTCAACCCTTCATGGTTCCCGGGAAAAGGGTTGTTATTATAATTTTGAGCGATTTTGACCCACCCTTAATCCCTATTCTCAAAAATTCAGCTTAAGTTGTATTTATGTTGCTTTTGAACGGCTCTCGTAGCAAAATTACACGTTTATAGTAATCAAATACTATCAAATCTCAATTGTATGAGTTCTCAAGTTAATAGGGAATGGGCTCATATGCTCTATGCACTTGTAAGATTGACTTTGTTTAAACTTTAATTGTTTTAACCCACCCAAAACACAAAAACGTAAGGTCCATCTTCAGTTGTCTCTACTGCAAAAACAACACATTGTTTTTAAAAATTATTAATTTATTTTAAGAGACAGACATCTTCCAACAGAAGTGATACCCTTAAAAAGCATATAGGACCTCCCCATGTCGCCAAAATTAAGTCTGAACACAGTGTACCACACAACTTTTTACGATTGCAAAATCCATTTTCAATAGCTTCTTAACAAAAAAAATGCTATATTAAAAAAATAGGGATACATTTTCCCAAAAAAAATGGTATCCCAGACACTTGTTCAAGACCTACCTTGTCAACAAAAACTATGTAAACATTGTACGCCCTGTAGCTTTTAATAAGTTTACAGTACATGGTTCCTGTGACATAGGGGGGGAAGATATGATATAGTAAGTATTTCTTCTCTGGGAACCATGTGCCGACTGTGACGTATGCAAGGAAGGGGAGAGAGAGGTAGACTGTGCATGCACCCTGCGAACTAGTTCAATGCCAGTCGAGGATGTATTACCAGATTTATTCTACGTTTCTGTTTTTAATTCTTGCTTTTCTTTTCCTCATTTTTGTTATATTCCATTTCTGTTTTTTAATTGCATGTTTTTATCAGTGTTCTTTAAATTTTATGTTGCCAAAGTGTAAAAGCTGTGAGAATATGAACAATCGCCATTTTGCCAAGAAGGGTGGAAAGTGGGACGTGAGAATACATGACTGCTATCGGCCTATCATTACGCAGCAGCATGTGAACGGTTAAGTCACTATCTCAGCACCATATATTAAGTAGGTGTAGCATTCGTTAACATTGAAGTGTTTACTACATTATTTTGAGATGCTTTTGGGTGCATCATTTTAGTTTTATTAAAGTTATAACCTCCCTTCAAAAAATTGTTTTCCATAGCTAACACATAATTTACATACCGTGAACTTTCAACTAAAATTGCATAAAATACTTTCAACAAAACGTTTAACTTTCAACAAAAATTGCATAAAATATGTGGAAATATACTGTACTTAATAGGACACCACAAATTGTTGCTGTTTCATTCAAGAAATTTATTTTCTGAAAGTATATACATGAGTATATACAGTATTTTTAATTTTTCTGAAGTAATCTACATTGTAATTTTCCGTACTTCCACTTATATGTTATTTTATATGTAAAAAAAAAACCAAATAGTTACATGAAAACCTATTTTTGACACAAACTTTTACCTTTCATGCTTTCGTTTTTTTCCGTAAACATCAAGTTCTGGTTAAAAAACAAGAGGAGGATAAACGAGACAGGACTGTGGGAGTTCTTTGTATGCTGATTGGCGGAGGGGGGCGGAGTGACAAGTGTTGTTCAACACTGCCGCTGCCTGGCCACTGGTACCCACAAGGCAGCCGCTTGCAATGCTTAATTTTTTACACAGCAAGAATATAATCAATGCATTGTTTGTAAATTATCTGAAATTTACATACACTTTGAGGAAATTTTATTTTGAATTACAGATTGTGCAGAATTTCGAAGTAACCAAACTCCAAAGCATGTAAAATCCCATTTTTATGTTCTGGCGCTAACAACTACTTTGATTTAAAATAGAATTTTGAATTAACCGAGTTCAAATTAACAAGGTTTTACTATAGTACAGCTCGAGAAGAGAATTGCAACCATTTGTGGCCATAATAAATGCAACAAACTTATTTTTGTAACCATTTTCCTTAAATTTTTTTTTTCATCCAAATTTTTTATAATTCCTGAGAAAAGGGTTGTTATTCGAGGGGTCGTCGAATCGAGAGTTGACTGAATCTGGCCTCCCTACAGAATTATGGAGGTTACTAAAATAGTACTGATTTTTATGTTTTCAACTTTGCAAAATTTGTTTTCCTTTGTGTTCTAATGTATACTTGCGATAACAAATGTGGAAATCGGATTCTTGCAGAGCGCACAATTGAAAATACAGTAGAACGGGTGTATATCAACCCTATTTATTGCACTTATGTTTCTGTAACAACTCAATTTTGAGAAACCTTAAAGAAATATGGGTGAAAAAGTGGAAAATTTGAGTGAAATTGGCCTAAAAAATTAATTTGTTGCATTTTTTTTTTTTTTTTTGCTACATGTTGCATTTCTCTTGGCAAGCACTCTACTGGACATAGTTCATATTTAAAATAAGATGATAACTTCTCCCCTCCGTAGGACACCAGTAGTAACCAATACCCAGTGACACCACCTCTCCGCCCACCTTCCATCCCTTAGGCAGAGTTTGAAAAACCAAAGTTTTATTTTTTTAAGCCCAACCCACTTTGGTTTTATTCAAAAACCCAGTTTTTGTTAGGGGTTAGGGGGGAGGGTGGGTTCCTGGTTTTTTTTAAGACAAAAAACTCAGGCTAAATATGAACTTTTATATTATAAATATTTGTTTTGGGCATGTTTACCTGGACACTTATATTTTACTATACTTAATAAAGTGCCTTTATTTGGAATCTGAATTCAATACAGTGTTGATAACTATTAGAAAAAAAATTTTTGTCCCCAATTTCTGTCAAATATTGTGTGAAGGAAAAAATGAATATTATAGCAGTTTACGTAATGTAACCAGTATTATACACAACATGTACACTATATTATGTTATAACAATTGATATAACAACTATACTCTATTCGCAGTTTCTTCACACTTTTTGAATCAAACCTTTCAAAAATCACCTCATGAATGACGTGCTTAATTGTTTATAAAATATGCCATTTTTAAAAGTGTTTTATTCTTGAGTTAGCATACATGTACCTATTTTTTGGTTAAATTGAACTTTTACTTATATTTTTCCAATAAATTATAATATTGAGTTAATAATTAATATGAATAAAACAAGGAGAAAATAGGTGTGTTGGTAATGCTGTAACATGGCAGCCGTCAGTGTCTACGGCTGGGAATTGCAGCTCGGTTAGCTCAATCGGTAGAAACATGAAACTTTAAAAAAAGTGCCATATAAACATAAAAATGAATTCAAGACTCTGATTTGTTACTCTTTACTTTTATTTATCTTTCAAATTAAACAGTTCACATATATTCAAGTATGCAGAGTCACAAACAGTTTCACAGACAAATAAAGAAAGAAAGAGCGGTGCCGCAGTAGTTTATAAATTACTCTTCACATCTTTTAAAGCTTGCGTCGCAAAAGAGGACAATACTAAAGCAGTGACCTCCCACACCGGCTGAGAAATAATTGAGTAGTATAAAGATTGCCGGTGTGGGGGATATTTTCCCCACCCGATGCGTCCTCCGAGCACTGGTTGACTACTGTGCTCTGTATACCGTTGTCCATTAGCGGGCGGTAGGCACACAGGGTCGAATCCCCACGCCATGCCGAACTGCTTCGTAGTAAAAGATAATCAAACATCTAGAACAAAAACTGTCTACTGCAGTTGGAAAAGCTTCTATCGACAAATGCTGACGCTAACTAAAGCTATGATTTCTTAAAAGGCAAACGTATGCCCAATAAACATACAACTACGGCTATAACTTTGAATCCTGATAAAATACTACTAAGCCCTGCAAAACGAAAGAAAATTATTCAACTATCCAGATAATTATTATAACTGCGTTATTGCAATGCCTAGTAGGAAATAGTTTTTATTCGAAATATGATTACACTGAGTGCGCACGCATGCGTTGCACTGTCCGTTTGGTGTAATTTTCTAGACTTGGTTAAGCTTTGTTTGCCTGAGGCGGAGGAATATCCTAGAAGTAGAACTTTAGCAGGGCTTCAAAAAAGTGTGAAGTAACCGTGAATGGCTTATATCATGTTTTTTATATTGTCAAATATCACTTTAACCAGCAATTGTGTTGTGGTTTTGAAAAACTCTTTTCATTTTTTATTTTTATTTATCGTATGGCAATTTAGACACTTATAAAAGGAACAATACATAGGCATTTAAAATATTACAAACTTTAAGAGTTACAAACAAACATCAAGTCTATTGATATAATCTATCGATTCTTGAGTTGCCAACAGGAAGTCATCAGGACTACCGTTATAGGACCTTATAGGACATTCTTCAATAATGTGTCTGATGGTTTGATCTTCTCCGCAGTCACATTGAGGGGATGGTTGCCTGCCCCACTTGTGCAGAAAGTATGCGCATCTGCCATGTTGGGTTCTAATTCTGTTGAGTGTGGACCAGGTTTTGCGCGGTAAATCAAAACCTGGTGGTTCCTGAGTAATGCATGGCATGTTATTATTTTGGTGTGCAGTCCATGATTGCATCCATACATCTCTTATATTGAAGTCTTCATGGACAGCAATCCTTGCCGATTTTGTGGGTGGTTTTCTGGAGCGAAGTCGATTATTATTGGCGTCCTCAATATCTTGGTGGATCGGTAGGTCTCTGTTGTCCATTCTTTTCATAAGTTGTGTAAATAGGATATCTGTGTATTCAACGCTTGACATTTATTGTTTTGTATACATTTAGTTTTACTGCGTATCAAAAGTATAAATCATCATTAACATGTTAAAGAGGTATTGAGAGGAATAGAAGTTTTCACTATAGAAACAAAAATTTATTCCTCATCACTGCAACACATCAGTCAAAAAAAATGGAAGGTATTAAAATAAATGCTTAATAATTACAGGTGCCAGAAATTCATACTGCATCAATCTCATTCTCACTGATATCAGAAAGTGCAAAGTCTATTTTTAACTTGGTCATTTTTGAATGTTATTCCAGTAATAAACTATATAGGAGTCAGTCGCATGCAATAGACAGACAAATTTTACAAACCACATTATTAATTCAGTCGACCTAAACTTCTGACTGTGGAAGATTTTGCTCCTAAATGATGATGCACGCTTCCTAGTTTTGTTATTTTATCAACTCCTAAACTATTGTTTAACTTGCGCCAAACCAGTCCAAATGTAGAGAAGTGTATCTCTATTGAAGCAGAAGAAGCTGGTGCTGAATGCAAGCAGAAGAAAAAGTGACAACCCAAAGGGAAACTCAGTTTCCTTTATTCTTTTTCGCTATGATCTGCTACCATATTTGCAAGGAAAACTCTTGCACAACATTTGCATGCATCATAGAATCAGGATAATAAGTCACAATCACTTATTTTGAAGGCCATGATGCCAGGCAGGAATTGAGGATAGTGTTCAGCTAACCACATTTCTGCGGAGTGTTCTTGTTCTTCACTTAAATGTTGCCCTCTGAACTTTGGATCCATAAGGTTTGCGAGGATATGTGGTGGTTGGATTGCCTATTGAAAATTTTTCTTGAAATGGTGATGGTAAGGCTCCAGAACATCAGAAGATAGTCGGTCGAGCCATATTTCAACTGCCTCTGAAATGTTTGTTCCTGAAGCTTGTCCAGTGCATTTGCAACTACATGTAAATGTTTCTCAAGATACACTACCTCGTGGTAAATTTCCAGGTTGTTCAAGATGTTTGCGACATTTGGATGAAAGTCTTGGGCATGTTCAAGCAGAGCGATTTCCCTGTACCAATGATAATTTGAGGTAGTAGTAGCTGAGAAGTTACCCTGCTCGCCTCTCACCAAGAGGAACTGGTTCAATCGCCGTCCGGCTCACTTCCTGAATTTTGCAAGTGGGAATTGTGCCGGACGATACCGCTGGTCGGTGGGTTTTCTCGAGGATCTCCCATTTTCCCCTGCCCTTTCTTTCTGGCACTGCTGCATACTCACCTCGCTTCTCTCACTATGATAATTTGTCACAAATGATTTTACACGGTCAGGGTGAGAGTTCCATCGTGTTTCGTTTGGCAGTTGTGGCATCACAGTGTAATGACGCAATATTCTGAATTTTTCGGGACACGGGTGTAAAATTCTTTCGTGTTTGTGAAGCTTTGGGACAGCTTCGTAATATTTTTATCGTGTTTCAGTTTAAAGCCGTGGTGGCCAGTTTCCCGTCTTAGTTTATCAGGCGGACGTGTGCGTTTGTAGGTTAAGGGGCGGACGTCTGCGTGTTAAGTTTTTATCAGGAGTCCTGGTTACAGTTTTCGNAGTTCCTTCGGCGCAGTTTTAATATGTCAACAAGTTTTTGTGGACGGCGAAGTTTGTTAATGTTGACGGCGCAGGGGTAGTTCGTACGGAGCAGTCAGTTATGATAACGTTGTGTTGAGCGCGGGACACGTGCAGTT
>NQII01000692.1:0-108505 GCA_002778355.1 Clitarchus hookeri
CATTCCCATGGCACTTGGCGTAGCATAAAGAATGTTGCCGAACACTTCAGCGACGCATGCACCCTAACATAAAGGCTGACGCCAAACACTAAAACGAAGCGCATGGCATAACATAAAGAGAGCTACCATACACATCAATGGTGCGGGAATTTTTACATTTAGAGTGGTGCCGCACACTTCAACAATGCATGAGACCTAACATAAATGGTGACACCCAACACTGCGACGAAGAGTATGTTACACCAAAGGGGAAGCTCTGCATGGCTGCTCCTGTGAAATACGATTTAGATATTATATACGCTCTTGGCATCAGTACGTAAAATCATGTACACACTTACACACACACATGCAGCAGACCCAACAACACATGCAAACAAAGATTAGCCAAGTAAGTTACACCGAAGGGGAAGCTCTGCATGACTCCACCCGAAAAATATGTTTTACATATGATACACGCTCATGGCACCAGTACGCAAAATTCATGTACACACTTACATACCTACATGTCCAGCAGACCCAACAACACATGCAAGCAAAGATTAGCCAAGTAAGTTACACCAAAGGGGAAGCTCTGCATGACTCCGCCCGAGAAATATGTTTTACATATGATATACGCTCATGGCACAAGTACGCAAAATTCATGTACACACTTACATACCTACATGTCCAGCAGACCCATCAACACATGCAAAAAAAGATTGGCTGAGTAAGTTACACCAAAGGGGAAAAAATACACATTCATTACTATATATTTGTTCTAAGTTTCGATACACAGCACACCCTTGACAATGGGTAAATTATTACAGTATCATTAAAACCCTATAAGCATAGGTGCTCGTAATTCCCGAACTGTTTAACATACAGACGGCAAATTCGTTATAGATATATGTGTATATATGTATATTGTTCCTGACAACACAAATCATCGTTGAGTTATTTATGTCCTACATGTATAAAAATGATTACAGATCAATTTACTCCCTACAAGCCTAGGTGTGCAAAAGTTCCGTATCGTGTAAGATACGTTCAGCAACTTCGTAACATCACTCCCGTCATCACAAAAGGGTTAAGTTTACCCAAATTAGATTAACATTTATGTCCTTCCTGTGAGATATACATCACACTCTTGCAGGCCAAGCTGGGAGAGTTATCTCAGGGTATTCCCAAACATATGCATGTGGGTTATCTCAGAACCTTCCCAACCATACACAATGATAAAGCAATAAAGGCAATTCTCACAACTATGAAAACAATGGCAGGAACAATCACATCACTACTGTAACATAGCATTTCCATATGCTTACAATGCGAAGATATATATAAAGCATAAATGCAAGCTACCGCCGTAATAAAGAGAGAACACCACCGAGCATAAAGGGGAATTACAGGTTACATGAGGCACTCGCAGGTCAAACATAAAGGGGGCTGTCGCACACAACGATAAAGAAGCCTAACATGTCTCGAAGGTGTCTTGCCACAAACAAAGTTGACGAAAAGGTCACCACCATTGCATCTGTATATATGTATGTATATGTTAGTATAGTATAGGATAGGATGACCGGCTCAGTGGCTATTCAGACTTCGAAGAGTGAACAGAGCTGTTTTTTTTTCCTCGATGGGTAAGAATCGAGAAAGTTATTTGTGTCGTTACTGTAAGAAGATTTTTTCTAAAAGTTTCCCTGCTCGGTGCCACAAGATTGGCTGCCAAAAAAATACGATATTGTTATATTTTCATAAGAAAAAGGCAAATCATATTTCCGAAAACTTGATATGTTAAAAAGGCATAGGGCAACATGCAAAGCTCTCCTCCCTACACAGGTCAATCAGTATTTGCTGAGAAGAGAGACAATTTTTGATGGGAAGATATCCACAAAAGAAAAATTCGAACCATCAACATAATTAAAGGCAACGTATCCTACTAAGTTAAACAATGGCTGGAACAGTCACATCTCCTAGATATTCATGCCACTACTGTAATAGTACATTTGCATATGCCTGCAATGCAAATCACATATAAAACATAAATGCAAGCTGAATCCTCGTCGCACAGGCTATCGATATCATATATGACATGGTATGTTCACTTGTTTAGACAGTTTAAACATACATATGAAAAAGTGCAAAGATCTTGTTTCTCTACATGCTAAGCAACACAGTGAATTATCAATGTTACGAAATTGTGACGATCAGATATCTGCTGTACAAAGTATTGATACGTCTTCATCACCAACTTCTGACCTTCATGTGAACAATTAACACAATCCTTCACCAACATGTAGGAAAAATTGTCGCAAATGCAGTAAAATCTTTATTAAACATAGCAACACACGTCGACATGAGAGATGTAAATCAGCAAGTAGTGGTGGAGAGACGTTAGCTAAATATATGTTTACAGTACACATAAAAAAAAACCTAAATCCCACCGCTGAAATAAGTGTAAATGCACATATATATGTGAAATTGATGGAATTGCCTTAGATGTTATTCGAATTTTGAGGAGTGAACATCGCCTCGAGCGAAGATTGAAAATAGGTCAGAAAGAAATATGTGCTCTTTCTGCAAGAAGCCATTTACTAAGAGCCGTAATGCCTGCCGACATGAAACTGCTTGTTCTATAAGCATGAAGCAATCTGGCTTGACATGTGAACAGTGTAAGTCTCAATTAAGGTGCCGCGATAACTTAAAAAGACATCTCGCATTGTATGAGGGACTACCTCGCGTGCCAGCTAAGAGACGTAGCGTATTACATACATCTGGAAAAAAAAAGTGAAGGGCAGACACCTTCTGCATAGGATACCGGTGCGCTGTCACCATCATCGTCAACATCAGACCTGGACATGAAAAGATTACCACAGACATCAATATATTCATGTTACTAATGCAGCACGACATTTAGTAAATGTAGCAGTGCTCACTTACATAAGAAATCTGGAAAATGTTTGAAGAAGACGTAATGGGCTTACTATACTATTTGTTGCTATAAGTTTGGTCGTGAATTCAAATGTTATGAAGTAACAGGTGTTCCAGACAGCATGCGACTCGAAATACACACCCATCAGGTAAAACTATGCCATGAGTCGTATTACAACCATGGAAAAAGTGTACATATAAAGCACCTACACCTACACCTGTTGTAAACTTACCAAATGAGAATTGGTTCATGCTAAAAGAATCTGCTTTCCAAGGTCTTTTTGAAGATGTATGTTCGCTCTTATTCATTAGGTATGGTGGACGATATAAGAACATAACTTAAGCATATAATACAGAATATTATAGATCAACTTACATGCGAGATGATAAAAGAAGGTGCAGTAAAATATAATATATGGTTGGACTGTGAATATACCAAGCCAGAACCACATGAAGATGAATATAGCGAGAGAGCCTTCAAGACCTCGAATGTGCATGTGTATAACACACATGAAATTGAAGACAATATTGAAGTTAGTATAAAAAAAATTTGTCATGAGGAAGTTGGACATTATATAAGATACATCAGCTAGAGTTGAGAACAAATTTACTTACGCCACATGGCAAATAGATGTATGTAGATTGGGGCATGCAATCGAAAATGGCCTGTACGACTACCTGCAAAACCTTCACAGAGTTTGAAGAAGGAATTAAGAGTCTTGTAGATATTTACTATGAAGAGTGCGAGCTATAAAGATTGTCAGAAGATGTGAACAAAAAAACATACGCTGCTATCATGTAAGGTGATAAACGAAGTTGCTACAACTATCCAGAACATCGAGAACGAAAGTTTGACCTCAAAGTCTACTGATGACGATGTGAATTATGTACGGGTTGGGCATTATATATAATTTGTCAGCGGTAATTGTGAACAAATTTTACTTCAGCCACTTGCCTATTTCCCTCTAATTCCCTATAGAGAAACTGATAACCAGACTTCGTTACCGACTTAAAGAATGAGGGTATAAATTAGAGTAAGAGCAGAAATGCACATAGTTGCTGTGCTATTGTGTACAGCAACACTACTGTGTGAAGGTAGAAGTGTACGCAAAAGGAAGACGTTCGCAGAGGGGAGGAGTCTGCAGTAAAGAGGTGTCTGTAGAGGGAAAANGGGGGGAATCCGGAGAGGAGAGTAGTCCGCAGAGAGGTGGAGTCTGCACTGCATAGTAGTAGAAGATATGTTTAAGTTGTCATATACTTGAATATGATGAAAAGTGTGGATAACGTGCAATCGAAAATGATCTGTTTGCCTACGTGCAAAACTTCACAAAGTGTTCAACAATTACATGGAAAACAATACAATTTCTGCGACAAGACATTCATTGAAAGTTTCAATGCACGGCGATATGAACCGAGTGAATTTCAAAATAAACCAGCCTCCAGAATACTATCATGTAATATGTGCGGTGCGACATTTGGTAGAAGTGACAATATAAAGAGCCATACTGCTATATGTAAAGGTAACACACCTTTACTTGGCACAAGACAACAAGCATTGAACTTGTTGACGCAAGGCAAAACAATGGATGACTCCCATACTGATTCGTCGCCTAAACTATTTATTGTACTATCGCCCATAATATTATCAGGACTTACATAAAGTTCCAAAATATTCTGTGAAGAAGGGAATATGCCTGTTGCGGACATGTATTATGAAGAGCGCAAACCATACAGATCATTCAACGATGTGAACAACAAACATGTATTACTAAGGCGTAATATTATAAACGAGGATGTTCCAACTATCCAGCACGAAAGTGATATCGTCAAGTCCGAGGACGATGGTAATGATGATGATGATGATGCGAATATACATATTCTACTGACGATGATGAAGTAACTGCATTTGCAAAGCAAAAGTGTAAACACTATGATGAAGAAGACAGATACGTGAAATTGAGACAGAATAAACGAAGATTCGAACCAAGTACTCCAGCTCAGAGGTATCTCACAAACTACCCATTACGGAAGAACATAGATGCAGACATTTATTAAGAACCTTTTGCGAAGAGAGTCATGAAGCCTAGCTACTTATTTTCTGAAAACCCCAACGAACTGGTTGACAGACTACGTGTGCTGGTAGCATTACAGAGAAGGGGATATATTTCTGTCAGCGAAGAGATAAATAAAACTATTTATGCACTCAGAACTAATGGCTATAGCGAATTATATATGTCCACTGCGCTTCTCGATAACATCTAAAGAGAAAATTATATGTTTTTTTTTTTCAAATTTAAAAAATTATATTTTTTTGTGACACTATATATATATATATATATATATATATATATATTACTTTGTGTGTTTCCTTTTGTTTCAATTGAAGAAAAAAAATTGTACATATTAGTTTATGACAAAATATTATTACTTTGTCTTTTAATTGAAAAAAATTGTATATATATAAATTTTTTTTGTGTCAATATATATATTACTTCTGACTGTGTGTATTCTTTTTCTGTTCGTGAAGATGAGATGTCAAACACACTGGGCCGAAGAATAAACAGATCGCATACATACGATCACGCTGGAAGAATGTGACACCACATACATTCTACCCTGCGCTGCTAAGGTACGTTGCATCTTCAATTGAAACTATGTATATGCCAAGCTTGCGTCAACATGAGCATTGAAGCAGACATCGGCAGCACGACGGTAGAGGGAAAAATAATATGTCATAGCAAGTGTAAATATCGCAAGATAATGTACGACATTTATGAACATATACGAATATTATTGTCAAAGAACCACTGACGCTATGTCGTCGTAGAGTATGACTGCCATATAAGCTGTCTCTACCCTGCCAGTCGACACCAGTGAGCTCAAGATGAATATGCTATTTCGTCCAGATACAGCCTACAGCAGTGCTACTCCTGGTAACAACTGTATAATCTAGGTCTGTGATGGTGAGACCGCTGACGAGTCAAGAACGTACAGCGAACAGTGCGACGGTATAGCGCATTGGCTGCTTGCCCACAACCCAACATCGTACGAGCGATGTCAGCAGATGGTCGAATGTAATATTCTGGGGATCTGTATTGTTAACTATAAGCGAACAGACACTCCCCTGCCATGTGGTCCGGACGAAGTTATAACTCACGCTTTATTGCAAGATGCGATAAGAGTTTACCTTCCTCAAGAGCCTTTGGTGCTATACCCCCTTCTCTGTAATGTTACCAGCACACGTAGTCTGTCAACCAGGTCGTTGGGGTTTTCAGAAAATAAGTAGCTAGGCTTCATGACTCTCTTCGCAAAAGGTTCTTAATAAATGTCTGCATCTATGTTCTTCCGTGATGGGTAGTTTGTGAGATACCTCTGAGCCGGAGTATTTGGTTCGAATCTTCGTTTATTCTGTCTCAATTTCACGTATCCGTCTTCTTCATCATCGTGTTTAAACTTTTGCTTTGCAAATGCAGTTACTTCATCATCGTCAGTAGAATATGTATATTTCGCATCATCATCATCATCATCATCATAAGCATCATCATCATCATTATCATCGCCCTCGGACTTGACGATCTCACTTTCGTGCTGGATAGTTGGAACATCCCCGTTTATAATACTACGCCTTAGCAATAAATGTTTGCTGTTCACATCGTTGAATGATCTGTATGGTTTGCGCTCTTCATAATACATGTTCACAACAGGCGTATTTCCTTCTTCACAGAATGTTGTGGAACTTGATGCATGTCCGGATAATGTTATGGGCGATAGTACAATCAATAATTTAGGCGACGAATCAGTATAGGAGTCATCCATTGTTTTTCCTTGCGTCAACAAGTTCAATGCTTGTTGTATTGTGCCAAGTAAAGGTGTGTTACCTTTACATATAGCAGTATGGCTCTTTATATTGTCACTTCTACCAAATGTCGCACCGCACATATTACATGATAGTATTCTGGAGGCTGGTTTATTTTGAAATTCACTCTTTTCATGTCGCCGTGCATTGAAACTTTTACTGAATGTCTTGTTGCAATAACTGCATGGTTTTCCATGTAATTGTTGAACACTTGATGAAGTTTTGCGTGTAGGCAAACAGATCATTTTCGATTTTCGATTGCATGTTCTCCACACTTTTCATCATCTTCAAGTATTTGACAACTTAAACATGTGTACTACTACTATGCAGTGCAGACTCCTCCCCTCTGCGGACCACGCCCCTCTGCGGACTCCTCTTTTCTGCAGACTCCTCCCCTCTGCGAACTCCGCCCTTCTGCGTACACTACTACCTTCACACAGTAATGTTGCTGTACACAATAGCTTAGCAACTATGTGCATTTCTGCTCTTACTCTAATTTATACCCTCATTCTGTAGGTAGAATACGAAGTCAGGTTGTCATTTTCTCTGAAAAAATTAGAGGGAAATGGGCAATTGGCTGAAGTAAAATTTGTTTTTAACTACCGCTGATAAATTATATATAATGCCCAACCCGTACATAATTCACATCGTCATCAGCAGACTTGGAGGTCACATTTTCGTTCTCAATGTTCTGGATAGTTGTAGCAACTTCGTTTATCACCTTACATGATAGCAGCGTATGTTTTTTGTTCACATCTTCTGACAACCTGTATAGCTCGCACTCTTCATAGTAAATATCTACAAGACTCGTAATTCCTTCTTCACATTCTCTGTGAAGGTTTTGCAGGTAGTCGTACAGGCCATTCTCAATTGCATGCCCCAATCTACATACATCTAGTTGCCATGTGGCGTAAGTAAATTTGTTCTCAACTCTAGCTGGTGTATCTTATATAATGTACAACTTCTTCGTGACAAATTTTCTGTATACTAGATTCAACACTGTCTTCAATATCATGCGTGTTATACACAGGCACATTCGAGATCTTGAAGGCTCTCTCGCTATATTCATATTCATGTGGTTCTGGTTTGGTTTATTTACAGTCCAACCATATATTATATTTTACTGCACCTTCTCTTATCATCTCGCATGTAAGTTTATCTATAACATTCCGTTTCATATGCTTAACACGTTCAGCCGCAGCGCGGTCCCTGGGACCGCAAGTAGACATGCATGGGGAACCAGTGTGGGCCCTCGGATGGCGCACTCTCCTTCCTTATTTTACTGTCTCTTTAGNCAAGTAGACATGCATGGGGAACCAGTGTGGGCCCTCGGATGGCGCACTCTCCTTCCTTATTTTACTGTCTCTTTAGCCCAGGGGACCGAATTTCTGATGTTATCTCTATAGTAATCGAACGCAGCGGTCCCGATGAATAACATAATACTCTTGGTACATAGAAATTTAAAAAAAATTTTTTTCTATTACTTTATTAAATGTTTTTTAAGTGTACTACTATATTCCCTTGCTAATTTACATAAATGTTGGCTNTTTTTTTCTATTACTTTATTAAATGTTTTTTAAGTGTACTACTATATTCCCTTGCTAATTTACATAAATGTTGGCTTTCATTTACTTGGTTATTTATTTTAGAAACTAACTATGATTGTTTCACAATGTTATAAATATACATATATAAAAAAATTCAGTGTAATTTGAAAATTGGTACAAAAAACAGTGCACAATAAAAATATATATTATTTATAATGTATTTTATATATTCATAAACACTTTAATAATTTGTTGATATTACAATATTTTTTTGTGTTTACAAAATTATTGATTTTGATGGATATAAAAAATTAAAAATAAGTTCAAACATTATATTTTATAATTCCAAAGTTATTCATCTACGATGTTTTTCGGCAAAATACTCCAAGAAATAATGTTGATTTTGTGGACAGACATCACAATACGTATTTATTTTGTTCACCTTCTTTTTGGTTATTTCCCCTTTTATCTTTTTTTCAATGCACCCTGCACTGTCTTTTGTTATTTTGTGGCTACACCTTCTTTTTTTACTAAGCAGTGTGTGATGCTTCGACGAAGAGGGGCTTCAGGAATTTCTACTTCTTTTTGAANTTCTTTTTTTACTAAGCAGTGTGTGATGCTTCGACGAAGAGGGGCTTCAGGAATTTCTACTTCTTTTTGAAGCAGTGACTTAGAGACTGCCACTTGAAAATCGGTTTTAGTAATTTTTGAATTTTGAATTTGTTTATATAATATATGCGCATTTACTAACGCAGCCCCAAAAATGATTTCGATGGCTATTTTCCGATACCACTTAAACGTTCTCCTCAAACAAGAATTGTACCTTGCCATGTGATCGGAAAGGTTTAAAGAAGACTTCCCCACTATAGCAGTCGGCTTTTCTACCGAGCCTCTTTTCCGTATCACCGTCTCGGTCTCGTAGGAGTGTTTCGTGGAGAGCATGAAAACTTCCCGTTTGTCCTTCCATTTCAGCACTGTAACGCCTTTATTGTTTTCCCTTGCTATAACTTCTTCTTGTTTTAATTTTTTAACAATAACTTTTTTAGGAAGCCCTTTTCTATTTTTCCTAACTGTTCCTAGCAAATGAGTTTTTTTTCTCAAAGCATTTGTTGGCAAGCTCCAAACTTGTGTAGTAGTTATCTGTGAAAATTGTCCTTCCTTCATCCAGCAATCCCTCTGCCAAATTCATCACTATGGAAGTTGGAACTGCCATCTCCTTTTCTCTTTCCTTTCCAGCATATATTTTAAAATTCCAAGTATAGCTCCCACCACAACACAATTTAACAATTTTGACTCTGTATTTGCTTGCTTTATTTGGAATATACTGTTTTATAAGTCTTCCGCGGAATGGTACAAGACTTTCGTCAACGCAAACAACTTCACCAGCAACACAGATTTTCTGGAAATTTTTTATCAAATTTTCTGATAAGCTCCTAATTTTAAAAAGTCTGTCATCTTTCGGGTACAGCAAATTATTAGCAAAATGCCATGAACTCAACAGATACTCAAACCAGTTTCTGCTCATTATTTTTGGGCAAATTTCATTTTTGAAAAACTCATCGGTTTTGACCAATAATGGCGCAAAGAAGGAAGCCGCACTATTCCCATGTAAGCAACGATCCCCAAAAATTTATTAATTTTGCCTACATTGGTTTCTCCATGAAAGAAAGCCATTGGTGTGGCTGATGATCTTGGGAGGTGTTTCTGCAGCATATATATATTAGTCGGTCTACCATTAATTTTATCAAATCTGCATCCACAAATGCTGACCAACAGTCATAAGGAGTTCCATTCTCGAGTTCAGAAATTAGATTTTGCGATATTCCATTCGGGATTTCAAAATCGAATTTCATCTGCATCCTTCCGGATTTTTCCAAAAAATATCAAATTTGTCACTACCACGCACGAATTTATCTGGATTTGCTTCTGCTTCAGTGCTTGGCACTTCGTCACCTCCACTAACCTCAGTTGCTGGAAACTGTAACCTCTCAAGTTCAGCTTGTATTGTTGTTGGAGACGATAAACGACGCCTTTTACGTCTGTCCGTGTTAGCACTACTGGTTGATGCATCAGGAACGTCCGGTTCATTGCATTCTCTTTCATCGGAAAATGCAGGATCATCAGATAGATCACTGCCTGTAGACTCATCAGACGCTGAAAAGAATAAAAATGGTAAGTGATAAGAGAACCACGCTAATATTTTTTATGAAAAAATACCGCCTACTAAAAAAATATTGTACTTACATAGATGATAATAAGCGAACACTTACTCCACCAGCTAACTTCCTCGAGAAAAACCACTCATACTAATATGTATTTTTATGAAGTAAATATTCACAGACCATAACAAACCGAAGCCAAAGCAATACTGAATGAAAATGGAGGAAGGAGTGGAAAGGAGGCTAGGAAGGGATATTCTAGGAAGAGGAAGGATTAGGGAAAACTGTTATTTTACCTGGCCCGACAGACTACCCCAGGGTCATTGTACTGGGTATTTTACGGTCAACTGAATTCTAGAAATAAAAATATGTAAAACACTTAATAATACTACTAAAGAAGTTTATGTGTGTTTTCCAATTTGTTTAAGTTTTATTTTTACGAATTGAAAAAAAGTACTTTTCCAGAGGACCAATGCAGTCCCACGGACAGCAAAAAAAAAAAAAAAAAAAACATTTATACGTTAANAAATATTATTTATAGGATAACTAAAAGTAGTTATAACAAAAAATATGACAAGAAATCCCAATGGTCCTACCAAACAAATGTCAAAAATCTCCTGGGGCTGAACATGTTAAGATACGTACAAATATCGTCCACCATACCTGATGAATATGATGCAACATACACCTTCATAAGACCTCATAAAGCAGATGCTTTCAGTATGAACCCATTCTCATTTGGTAAGTTTACTACAGGTGTAGGTGTAGGAGCATTATATGTATACATTTTGTCATGGTTGTAATAGGACTGATGGCATAGTTTTACCTGATGGTCGTGTATTTCGAGTCGCATGCTGTCTGGAACACCTGTTACTTAATAACATTTAAATTCACGACCACAATTATAGCAACAGGTAGTATAGTAAGCCCATTACGTTTCTTCAAACATTTTCCAGATTTCTCATGTTGGTGAGCACTGCTACTTTAACTAAAGGTCTTGCTGCAGTACCAACATGAATAACTTGATGTCTGTACTTTCTGACGTACTTTCCATCTTCGCTCGAGGCGAAGTTCACTCTTCGAAATTAGAATAACAACTAAGGCAATTCCATCAATTTCACATATATATGTGCATATATACTTATTTCAGCGGTGGGATTTAAGTTTTTTTTTATGTGTACTGTAAAGATATCTTCAGCTAACGTCTCCCCACCGCTACACACTGTTTTACATCTCTGATGTCGACGTGCGTTGTTACTTTTACTAAAGATTTAACTGCATTTGCGACAATTTTTCCTACATGTTGGTGAAGGATTGTGTTCATGTTCACATGATGGACAGAAGTTAGTGATGAAGGCGTATCAATACTTTGTACAGCAGACATCTGATCGTCACAATTTCGTAACATTGATAATTCACTGTGTTGCTTAGCATGTAGAGAAACAAGATCTTTGCACTNATCTGATCGTCACAATTTCGTAACATTGATAATTCACTGTGTTGCTTAGCATGTAGAGAAACAAGATCTTTGCACTTTTTCATATGTATGTTTAAACTGTCTAAACAAGTGAACATACCATGTCATATATGATATCGATAGCCTGTGCGACGAGGATTCAGCTTGCATTTATGTTTTATATGTGTATTGCATTGCAGGCATATGCAAATGTACTATTACAGTAGTGGCATGAATATCTAGGAGATGTGACTGTTCCAGCCATTGTTTAACTTAGTAGGATACGTTGCCTTTAATGATGTTGATGGTTCGAATTTTTCTTTTGTGGATATCTTCCCATCAAAAATTGTCTCTCTTCTCAGCAAATACTGATTGACCTGTGTAGGGAGGAGAGCTTTGCATGTTGCCCTATGCCTTTTTAACATATCAAGTTTTCGGAAATATGATTTGCCTTTTTCTTATGAAAATATAACAATATCGTATTTTTTTGGCAGCCAATCTTGTGGCACCGAGCAGGGAAACTTTTAGAAAAAATCTTCTTACAGTAACGACACAAATAACTGTCTCGATTCTTACCCATCGTAGAAAAAAAAAACAGCTCTGTTCACTCTTCGAAGTCTGAATAGCCACTGAGCCGGTCATCCTATCCTATACTATACTAACATATACATACATATATACAGATGCAATGGTGGTGACCTTTTCGTCAACTTTGTTTGTGGCAAGACACCTTCGAGACATGTTAGGCTTCTTTATCGTTGTGTGCGACAGCCCCCTTTATGTTTGACCTGCGAGTGCCTCATGTAACCTGTAATTCCCCTTTATGCTCGGTGGTGTTCTCTCTTTATTACGGCGGTAGCTTGCATTTATGCTTTATATATATCTTCGCATTGTAAGCATATGGAAATGCTATGTTACAGTAGTGATGTGATTGTTCCTGCCATTGTTTTCATAGTTGTGAGAATTGCCTTTATTGCTTTATCAGTGTGTATAGTTGGGAAGGTTCTGAGATAACCCACATGCATATGTTTGGGAATACCCTGAGATAACTCTCCCAGCTTGGCCTGCAAGAGTGTGATGTATATCTCACAGGAAGGACATAAATGTTAATCTAATTTGGGTAAACTTAACCCTTTTGTGATGACGGGAGTGATGTTACGAAGTTGCTGAACGTATCTTACACGATACGGAACTTTTGCACACCTAGGCTTGTAGGGAGTAAATTGATCTGTAATCATTTTTATACATGTAGGACATAAATAACTCAACGATGATTTGTGTTGTCAGGAACAATATACATATATACACATATATCTATAACGAATTTGCCGTCTGTATGTTAAACAGTTCGGGAATTACGAGCACCTATGCTTATAGGGTTNCACATATATCTATAACGAATTTGCCGTCTGTATGTTAAACAGTTCGGGAATTACGAGCACCTATGCTTATAGGGTTTTAATGATACTGTAATAATTTACCCATTGTCAAGGGTGTGCTGTGTATCGAAACTTAGAACAAATATATAGTAATGAATGTGTATTTTTTCCCCTTTGGTGTAACTTACTCAGCCNATCGAAACTTAGAACAAATATATAGTAATGAATGTGTATTTTTTCCCCTTTGGTGTAACTTACTCAGCCAATCTTTTTTTGCATGTGTTGATGGGTCTGCTGGACATGTAGGTATGTAAGTGTGTACATGAATTTTGCGTACTTGTGCCATGAGCGTATATCATATGTAAAACATATTTCTCGGGCGGAGTCATGCAGAGCTTCCCCTTTGGTGTAACTTACTTGGCTAATCTTTGCTTGCATGTGTTGTTGGGTCTGCTGGACATGTAGGTATGTAAGTGTGTACATGAATTTTGCGTACTGGTGCCATGAGCGTGTATCATATGTAAAACATATTTTTCGGGTGGAGTCATGCAGAGCTTCCCCTTCGGTGTAACTTACTTGGCTAATCTTTGTTTGCATGTGTTGTTGGGTCTGCTGCATGTGTGTGTGTAAGTGTGTACATGATTTTACGTACTGATGCCAAGAGCGTATATAATATCTAAATCGTATTTCACAGGAGCAGCCATGCAGAGCTTCCCCTTTGGTGTAACATACTCTTCGTCGCAGTGTTGGGTGTCACCATTTATGTTAGGTCTCATGCATTGTTGAAGTGTGCGGCACCACTCTAAATGTTAAAATTCCCGCACCATTGATGTGTATGGTAGCTCTCTTTATGTTATGCCATGCGCTTCGTTTTAGTGTTTGGCGTCAGCCTTTATGTTAGGGTGCATGCGTCGCTGAAGTGTTCGGCAACATTCTTTATGCTACGCCAAGTGCCATGGGAATGTAATTTATTTTATACTTCATGTCACGCCAACTGGGGAAGACTCTGAGATAATCTTCTTGGCTTGGAATGCCAGCGTGTGATGTCTGAGACAATCCTTCGCTTGAAATGCGAGAGCATGAAGTATATAATCTAGTAAGAATGATTTAAATGGTAATCGTATTTGGAAAGACTCTGAGATAACCCATGATGTAGTGACCAGTCGGGTGACATGTTAGGGCTTTGGGAAGACCTGGAAAACCTCCCTGCAAAAGTATGACGTAGGGGCCAGTCGGGTGATGTAGCAGGGATTAGGGAAGACTCGGAGAACACCCTCTGCAAGAGTGTGATGTAGGGGCCAGTCGGGATGTCAGGTAAGACTCGGAGAACACCCTTATGCCTATGTTATGTATTTGCTGGTTGTACCTTAAATGGTTCGGGAATTATGATCTACTATGCTTATAAGTTTGCAAAGGGCTTAAATGACCATGTGTTAATTTTTCTTGTCTGTGTCGATGCCTATGGTATTAAATATATGACTACATCTTAAATGGTTAGGGAATTATGGCCAGCTATGCTCATAAGCTCACATAGGGCATAAATGGTAATTTAGTAATTTTACTTGTCTGTGTCGATGCTTATGATATGAATTTGATGACTACATTTTAAATGGTATGGTAATTAAGTCCAATTATTCTTATACGTTCGCATAGGGCTTAAATAACCATGTGTTAATTTTCCTTGTCGACGGCGATGCCTTTGTTATGAATTTGACAACTACATCATAAACAGTTCGGGAATTACGTTCAACTATGCTTATATGTTCGCATAGGGCGAAAATGACCATGTATTTATTTTTCTTGTCTGTGTCGATGCCTATGATATGAATTTGACGACTACATCATAAACGGTTTGGGAATTACGATCAACTATGCTTATAAGTTCGCATAGGGCTTAAATGGTAATTTGTCAATTTGCCTTGTCTGCTTCGATGCCTGTGATATGAATTTGACTACTACATTTTAAACGGTTCGGGAAATAAGTCAAACTATGCTTATAAGTTCGCACAGGGCTTAAATGACCATTTTTTAATTTTCCTTGTCTGTTTCGATGCCTATGATATGAATTTGACGACTACATTTTAAATGGTTCGGGAATTACGGCCAACTATGTTAATAAGTTCGCATAGGGCTATAACCCTACCACCTTGGAATGCAAGAGCGTGATGTATGGTAGGGGTAGACTATGAGAAAACCCTCAGCTCCTCAGCTCCTCATTGCCCAAAAATGAGTCATTAAGCCACATTGTGGGGTCATTAAAAAAAATTTGAAAAAATTATATTTTTAAAAACATTTTCAGAAATTTGGGAAATTTTTCGGGAAAAGGGGAATTTCGTGGGATAAACGAGATATTGAGAGGGAAATGGCTGCCGAAATGGCCGCCATGTTGGTAGAATGAAAGAGCATGCTGTTGCTGCCTGACCGATCCCCGATTTCTGTAACCCTGTCTTCGAACATACTATATATAACTACTTGTGTTCTTCACTTATCACTGCCGGATTCCCAGTTGTATCACTAAAAACTACATTATTTATTTCCTTTCCTTTGTTTCGCCATCAATCTTCGTAGCTAGATGCGAATCAGCATTCCATGAATTTTGGTTAAGACTGAATTGTATTACTTTGCAACAGTGTCTCATTTTCAATTTCAAATGTAGGCTGTACTTATTTGGCTAGTAACTGCTTTAAACAAATATGTCCGGTTTTGCATTGACTGCAAATATTTCGTTTCATTCGTAAGTAACGTCTATTTTTCTTAACCACTCATTAACTCAGAACAAAATTCTAGGTCAGATAATGATATCGGTTACTGAATCAGAGTTGCTTCATTCGCTTCTCGTACCGACGAATATCGCATATTTTACTAAAAATGTTACCACTATAGAAACATTATTTTCAATGTGCTAGGATAATCAGTGGTTTTACTCGCCACACTCGGTTATCGTCTTCAGTCGCATGTATCATCTTCAAGCAATCAAGAACTCATACATCCACACTCATGCCGAGACTGACTCGTGTCGAGAATATCTCTCAGCCCTTGGCCTTAAGTTCGGAAAATTAGTGACTTACCACTGAGTAAACCATTTTCACACGAGAGTTAAAGTCACATTATTTCCCATAAAATGATATTTAAAATCCTATATGGTGGGATATATCGTGTAGTCAAGCAAGGAGGAGGAAGGCTCAGAATCTCGCCAAAAAAAAGGATGTGCAATTTGTAGTTAAAATAAGTTAAAAACATAGCCAAAAACCGAAATTCTTGGTTGAATGTGATGGCCATCCTGGATGATTCCACTATCGAAATCTTACAAACTCGCCGTCTGGAATTACTTTTCAAAATAAAAATCGCAAAGCATCTATAAATTTGGTGCTGCTCTAGTAAGATGCCCATTTCATGTTCACAGTAGAACTTATACCGCACATTTTAAATGTAGAAATATTAGAGCACTCTGAGAAAACCCACATACACTGTACATGCGAGCAGGCATTACAAATGATTGGAGACACGCAGATAAAGGAAAAAACGCTAATTTATTATAGATATATAAGATAAATGAAAGTGTGACGAAGAGGAACCCATAATATTTTGTAAATACAAAACAATAGTCCTTACATAAAAAATCAATTTCCATGATTAACATCTTAGATGATGTAATGTAAACTTGAACTTTGCCCACCATTGACCCCGATGGTATCACCTTAAAATATAAAAAAAATACAATTTTATTAGAAAACCATTTTTTTTCCTGAAAATATTAAAAAGACCTTGGCATTTATAAGACTTCGGTTTTGTCAACGATGCAGTACAACAGTACCTCGTACCGTACTCATATCTGAAGAACAATTCAGCTTCATGTGCATATGAGCATTGAGGTTAATGGTTTCTCGAAGACAGAGAAAGTAAATTATTACAAGGTAAAGTAATACTTAATGGTGATTATACTGAAAACGACAGGTTGGACTATGTGAATTTGTGTTCATAAGGAAATTTGTAAAGTTATTATAAGCAAATATTCAATAATATAAGAGATTTTTAATATATCTACTCTGATCACACAAATTACAGAAACGGATTCAGCGATCTTGAGACTTTGGTCATGGTCCAAAGAAGAGAACATTCATGCAGAATTAACTTATGGACCTACAATGAATGGTAGAGAAGATATAAAGCAAGTTTAGGATTCTAAGAACACTTACTACCTTTTTTCTGACAACCCCAGTGACATTGTTAATATACTAAGGGGTTTATTTTATTGCGAAGAGTTGGATATCACTCTGCCAGTGATGAGATATATTGAAATATAAAATAACTGAAAGATGTAATTTTATTAATAAACAATTATATAATATGAAATATGTGACAATGTTAATGATTAAACAAAATTATAAGAAAACATATTTTAAATGTTTAATTGCTTCCAATTCCTATATATGAATCATACGACTGTCATGCTGGGCGGGCACCCACCTTGTTAAGTATTTATAAATGCCTGGCTTGCTGCATGTATTTGGATAAAAGATTCAGTAAACTATTATGGTTAGCATGAGTATTTGTTGGGTATAACAAACCCACATCAAAATTACAGTTAATATAAGTGTGCTGGTAAATCAGTAGACTTTATGGGAGCAAAATTATAACTTGCTGTATGGCCGAGGTAAGAAATATAACATTTGTGTTTATCTGAGAGGAGTAGCTATATACAGTCAGTTCACGACTGGAAGAAACTTCTGAAAATCAACCTTTGAAAAAACACCCTATCCGTTAGCTAAATGCATATAACATTATAAACAGCGGCGAGCGCGGATACAGTTATGCCGTTAGGTTGCCAGCACAAAGAGAGGAAATGGTTCCAAAGTTTTAACGTAATTGTTAATTTATCGCTTACAAATGGATGTCGAAAAGACTTGTATCTTATTATGCCAATTATTAATGACGTGATGCTAACGTATTTAGATTTCAATGTTTCTTGCATAGTCACATGATCACACTCAAGGTGAAAACAACGTGGCCATTTGTTTACTAACCTTCGTTCTATGTGTTGTTGACACACGTGCCAGAGAATTTGTGCGACTATCTTGTTTAACCTATAATAATTCATTTATTTGTCTTATTTTACTAATATCCGCTCTTTATTATTTGGTTTTCAATAACGTATGATTTTAATTTGTGCTCACTTTCTCGTTGTACTGATGTGTTTTGTGCACGTGTCTTTCCTTTGCCACTCTATTCTAACTTTGCAGTATTTGCACATAGGAAATGTTTTCACATTGTCGAAGACGTAGAATCCTTCACTCGCAAACTCTGCCGTCCTGTCGAAAACCGGCACAACCATTTTTAAACAACGTTTTACAATTGCGCGAAACATCCGACTCAACCACCACGCCATTTTAACGTCTGTAGCAATTTCGATCAATATTGATGATCTTGCCTTTAATGTACGGGAATTTATCGAAAGTCACTAAAAATCGATTGTAAATAGATAACAACTATCGATTCATCAAAATTCTCGCATTTTGCGTTTACAGAATGAAATGTTTTTCGCTGGTATCGCATATTCTTTTGTGTGAAATTCTCAAGATTAAAAATTTTACGCTTGTGGAATATCCATTAATAATATATATATGAAGTGCATGTACGAACACATGTACACACACACACGGTGGAATGTAAATATTTCATGTAAACATTGCCATGTGACTGCAACATGGCAGTCACATGGCAATGTTTGTTTCCTTTGGCGGAAGGATACGAAATGGGCTTGAAAGTAAATCTTTAGCAGGGCTTCAAGAAAGTATATTCCAGTCGTGAACAGACTATAGGTATAAAGAGTATCAAAGTTCATGAGAATGTGAAGTCTGATATTGTATTATGTCCATCCCCTAATATTGGAGCAATATTGGATTCTGCACAGGCTTAACTTTTGAGCAACCACTAAAGGAAAACTACTCGCATATAAAATTCAGTAAACATTCTTAGGCAATGGAAGCCTGAAATGAAGTTTACTGATAAAAGTACCCTTTGCGGTAATTGTGGCAATTCAGGTTCATTTTTATGGGTGGAAGACAGTATTTTAATTTAAAATTGGTGTAATTTCTTTTTTTTTTTTTTTAGTATAGGAAGGTCTTGCGATATGTATAGATATGCATTTCAGAGTTAACATTCAAATGCGGTTTATGATGCTTGTGATAAGAGATGTTCTAGTATCAGCTGTATGGGTAACGCATTTATTGTATTACACCTGCTTGTATGGACTGGAATTAACTGTAACATATGTAAAATAAAATAAATTGTACTGTGCATCTGCCTATACTAATATCAGTAATGCTCCTCACATAATTTTTCTTTAAGTATTTTTGGACCGCTGCAAAGTCACAAATGTCTGTTTTCAGGACTATATTCCTCTTCTCTACATCGGCTTTACGACATGTGGGGGCCCGTGTATCGATGTCATACAGGGTCTATATGCTTCGTATGGCCTTTGTAAACATATTCTTCTAGTATTAATGCTCGACTAAAGTTTTAACTGACTTGGTAGATGTAGTTCGTCTTAAAGATTTATAAATATGGCTCTTTGCTAGGTCATGAGTGGAGAGGTTTGGGTGGCTCTTAACATCAGGATCTTGAGAGCCAATGAGGGAAATGTTAGGTATATAAGGAGTAACACGGGAATGGTAAGAGCAGAGGAAATGGGAGATTTCCAAGAAATCCCACCGGCTAGATGCATCGTCTCGGATATCTCAATGCCTTAAGTGTACGGTTTATTTATTTTCTCCCATATTGTATATGCAAATAAAATCGCATGCTAGAAGGAACTTGTATCGATGCAAAATTTTCTTATATGCTCTGCTTGGTTTAGGTTATCATGGCTTGAAATACAGGATAAGTATAAAACTGTGAAGGTCTATAATATCAAAACCAAACAACCTACAACCTTGGTTGACCAATCAAATGAACCATGGAACTGTGAAGTTTCTTTACCATATATTCATAAATGTTCAGTGAGACCACATTGAGCGGCCCGAACGACATATACGCGATAATCAAACTCGTTTCATGCTCTTGTCAGCATGTCCGGTGTTGCGGTTTGGATGGCGTTTGTAACTCTCGGTTTTAGGGGGTGAGGGGGTTGCGAGCTCGCATTCAACACGTCAATGTGAAGGGGACGACCTGATGTTTCCTTTATGTGCCGAGAGATGACACTGGGAGCGTCTGTCGTCGCAATATGAGCGTGTGTTGTGTATTAGTCCGAATCACGATGGTGATGGAACAACAGAAAGCGTTCTGTGTTATTCAGTTTGCAAAATTTGAATCGGTTACGGCTGTTCAACGTGAATTCCGGCGCAAATACGGACGTCGTCCTCCCGATAGGTGGAGTATCGTACGTTTGTTTTGTCAGTTCCGTGACACAGGGTGCCTTAGCAAAGGCAAAAGTTCTGGGCGGCCGCGTGTGTCCGAAGAGAATGTGCAACGGAGTCAAGAATCGTTCGTTTGCTGTCCGAGAAAATCAATTCGACAAGCTAGCCGGGAAATACAAATCCCTCAATCGACGGTATGGAAAGTGTTGCGAAAGCGATTGCTGTACAAACCATAGCTCGTACAGGCTCTAACCGAAAGTGATTAAGACCTGAGACATGATTTCTGCGCATTCGTTCTTGTCCAGAACGAGGTAGACGATGCCTTCATGTCTAAGCTTGTTTTTAGCGATGAAGCGACGTTCCATACAAATGATAAGGTTAACCGGCACAACGTGCGGTTATGGGGTCAGGAGCCTCCACATGAAACCACCAAACACGAGCGTGGTTCCCCCAAAGTGAACGTGTTTTGCGCTGTATCAAAATACATTACCTGATTGGTTAAATATATCGTTTTTAAATGTTGGAGTAGAGCTTGTGCTCTACTTTGTCTGCCACTACCCTGTGCTGTTCCGGGTGACATATTACTCTAAGGTTTTGGAGCCGCCGTCGGCCCCACTACATGGTTTTCATGGTCCCCTAGTGACTATTTTCAGAAATAAAGTTTTTCCTTTCCAGTTTTTTCTTCTAAAATACACCGTGATTTGTTTTTTAGCTACCCATGTTACCAAAAATGTCTTGTTTGTCCAAATCCGTTGGCTCCGAACTGAGATATTCAAGTTTTTTATTTATTGCTGACTCGGCAGTAATCAGCAGTTGTGCTTTATATTTTTATTAAATACTATGGGGCTATCTGATTTCAAAAACACTTTACTTTAATTTCTACTGCTATTACTTTCTGATATATTAATGTTTTAAGTGATTCGTTTAATTGCTATTTTTCCTAATAGGGGTGGTACATGTTTTAGCTATAGCTCATTAGATATGCCATACGTGCATTAATAGTGTAAACTTTTTACAGAAATGAACTAGCTTTATTATTTACTAAGTTATCAATGGTTTTATGAATTTAGAGAAAAATGTTACAAAATTTAACAAAGGGACTTAACAAAAGCTGTACACTGCAGAATCTGTATTTTTATTGAAAGAGTCCTGTACATTTGTCTTTTGTTTTCTGTACGGCACTAATTCGCGAATTCCCAGTACTTTTCCACTCGCAGGGGAATGAAATGTTTGGTCTGGAATTTAATTTCGCGACCTGGGGTTTCGCAGGTTCGCCACTGTAGTGCACTTGTATATGAGGGCTAAAACATCAATAAGCAGGAAAAAAAGAACATAATACATCTCAAGAATCATTAGCCTGGACTCTCGAGAACCAAGAAGAGGAATTTGAAGAAATTAGCATGTTAGCAAACAAAAAATTACGCGAAAAATTACGCGAAGAAACAGAAAAAAGGAAAAGAGAAGAAGAATCATTAAACTAATTAAATTCTGACAATCGGAAGAAAGGCAAGTTAGAAGACCCAAATGAAATAATTGAAAAAAAAAACTGTAGATATAGTAAAAGATTTAGAAATATTGGTAAAAACTAAGAAGGGCACACAGATGGAAACAATAGATAAAATTACAGAACCTATCTCAATTGGTAGCCAAAATTGTTGTTAATTATACCTATAAAATGCTGTAAGGCTTATCGCATAATACCTATACTCATGTGGAATTAAATAATGCCCAAATATTGAATATAAAGAGACTAGCACAAATAATTCTAAAGTTGTTGGTAACAATGCACATAAACAGACCATAACTTTCACCGGGGCAGCCGGGGAAGTGCTCCGGGGTCCCCGATCTTAAGAGGCCACGAAACGAGATAAGCATTTTTTTTTACAAAATCAAACTACAAATTTTGAATTAAATTCATTTAGTAACATCAAATGAATTGAATTGAAAACTTATTATAGTCCTAAAGCAAAACATTGGCGAAAATACCGTACTTCTGACAACAAATGAACGGTTGCGCCGTCTATAGAGTGTGAATGGTGGACGGTTGGTTGGTGTTGCGGCAGGTGGATAGTGAGAGGGTAGTGCACTGCACGTGACAGTGCTGTGATTTACAGCATTTCGTGTTTCTGTTTTTGTAAGCTACCACACTACGTGTTTACCTTTCAGCGTTTCTATTTTGATTTACGGTGTCATATTGACGTTGAAATGTGAACGAAGTGAGATTGGTGATGGTTATTTAAATAAAAATTAAACGGACATCCCCCAGTGGTGCCCAAAAAAAAAGCAAGAAAAGAAATGAAAATAGGCAGAGGCAGCTTAAAATTCAGGGAGCTTAACTTCTTGGCTTTCCAGCTCATGTTCTGAACCGCCCCTGCAAACTGAGTCCAAGAGAAGCTATGTAGACACAGGTAAAAATTAAAACATTGTTATAAACCAATAGTATTATGTCTAGAAGAGTATATTATATATTTTTAGATGAATATACATATATATACATATGTATATACACACAATATATTTTGCATGTAGCTATGAGCAAAATGCAAATTAGAATAAAGTTGGTGATTTTATAATAATTGTATACAATTACAATCTATTTGACAAATATTTGCTTTAAATGTTTGATTTTAATTTTTTCCTCTTGATAAAAATTTATTTCACGATCAATTTTAATGAAAATTGTGTTTAGACTATCAGAAATTTTGGATTCCAGGGGTTTTACTGCACAAAAATATTTTATTTTTGTTCAAATCAGTAAATAAAAAATAATGAACTTGACATTATCCATGACATGAACGAAGAAGGTCAACAAGCTAGATATAAAAAAACAGAAAAATTAAATGTTGTACTGCATTTGTTTAGAACAAAAAAAAAATACTATGACAATATCACTTTTGAAAAACTAAAACAAATAAATTCATTCGCTTATTCGCCATTTTAATTTTTTTTATGGAAGGTGATTAAAGTTTTTGTTTTATATTTGGAGAACATTTTGGGAGCCTGCCCAAGGTTCTGGAAAGGGTTTTCGTGATTTGATATTGTTAGGTTCGTTCCGCTCATGTCTGGTCTCTTTAAATGGACTTTCTGCTTAACAGCATGGTTCCTGCGCTTTTATTAAACCACTTTGCTAAGCTTTTCCTGAAAACATGTTTTCCCCTTAGGTTTAAAGAATAACCAATACTAAAATGAATAAAGAGAAGAAGACGTGTAAAGTGTGGTAGAAGAAAGAAAAATGCATGCATTTTCCGACCATCCTGCTCCTGGCCTAGAATACATTGATAAATGCAGTGCGTTGCCACAAACACACGATGAGAATAATAAAAATGTATATAAGCACGACTCTTCAGATGAAGAGGCTCACACCTATCTGATGGTCCCTTTCCCAGACACAAAACACAAGGTCGATATTTTTAAAATATTTATTACCGTTTGACAACAAAGGCTGAATTAAAACTAAACAGACATTGGTTGTGCTACACAACAAGCGCATACCGATAGTACTCAGACTCAAAGGTTTTCGACCAGTGAAGTTAGGGCCTGGAAGCATCAATCAGAGCGTAAAAAATGCCATGAAGAATCCAAAACCCATGCAAATGCTTGCGTTGTTTATGAACAATGGTGCAAACATGGGGCAGTTAACGAGACAATTATCAGACAATTTGAGGACGAAATAAACTTCTGGCGGAAGGTAGTTGAAAGAATACTGAATGTGACATTAACCCTAGCTACATGCAATCTCGCTTTTCGTGGAACTTTTGAGAGGTTAGAACATAGCAATAAGGAAATTTTCTTATCGATCATTGAATTGCTGTCAAAGTATGATCCGGTGTTGCACGAATTACTACGGCGTCCATGTGGTGCTTTTAAGTATCTATCTACAAAAATTCAAAATGAGCTTATCGACTTATAATATTACAAGATAAAGAAGAAATAATTTGTGAGCTTTGTTTTTTTCACTTACTTTGGATACAGCCCAAGATGTATGAAAGGCTGACAAGTTAAGTGAAGTGTATAGATACGTGACAAAAAAGAGAACGATGAAAGAGGAAAACCTGTTCAATTGAAAATGTGCGAAGTCTTCATCTCTTTTAGAGAAATTAAAGATTAGTCAGGCAAAGGTCTTGCAGAATAAGTAATTAAGTTTCTGGAAGAGAAAGGTTTAGATCTGAAGATATGTTGGAGCAGCAGTAATGAGTGGAGTATACAACGGTGTGCAACGACATATAAAATAAAAAGCACCACATGCCTACTTTGTACATTGTGCAGCGCATAACCTTAACCTTGTGTTGCAACTTGCTGTTGGATGAAACAGAGAAATTACCCAGTTTTTGAAACCGTTCAAAGTGTGTATTATTTTTTTGCATTTGCATTGTTCACTGGGAAGAGTTAAAAACCGTGTACCAGAGTGAGCTTTCTAAAGATGGAGCCAAAAATTTCGTCATCAGTTAGTATCCCCGCTACCACTAGGCCATCGCCAAATGGACTAAATATTCAAACGTTATAGAATTTTCTTCATTTTGAGGAAGACGATTCCAATTCACAGGAAATTCTAAGTCTTGTTCAGTAACTGCTGATGAAAGTTCCACCTTCGTTAATACACAGTACGAAACCCGTTTTTTATTGTGCTTTCGCTAACACTTTGCCACGCCTTGTGAGCAATGTTCATGGCTGAAAATAAGGTGATTTTATGATCCTCCCCATCCTCGATGCTGTCAAGGAGTTGCATCACTACTTCCTTGCGGTAAAAGGTTTTGAACGTTTTAATTATGCCCTGGTCTAGAGGCTGCAGCTTAGAAGTAGTGTTGGCAGGCAAAAACACAACATTAACATGACTGAGCGGTGGGGTATTGTTATGGGTCGTACAATTATCCATGAAAAGCATAATTTTTCGCTGCCTTTTCTCCATATCAGCATTCACTGATCGTATCCATTCCTTGAATAATTCGCCCGTCATCCACGCTTTTTTGTTTGAACGATAGGTCATCGGAAATGTTTTTATGTTTTTAAAACATTTTGGTTTGGCTGATTTGCCCATCATGAGCGGTCTTAATTTCTCAGATGCATTCATGTTGGCGGCCTACAATATGGTTACGCGTTCTTTACTATTTTTTTCCTCCATGACACTTTTCTTCCTTAAAACTCATTGATCGGTCGGGGAGACACTTATAAAATAACCCCGTCTCATCGGCATTAAAAATGTTGTTGGGCTCATAAGAATCGATTATTTCTCCCAATTCGTCTTTCCACTCAGAACAAACGTCGGCCGATACACTAGCACTTTCCCCAAAAAGTTTTTTCAATTTTATGCTGTGCCTTTTTTTAAACCTATCAAACCAACCATCACTTGCACGAAAGTCTTTAATTTCCATTTTTTTCTGCGAAAACTTTTACTTTTTCTCTTAAAATGTTTCCTCCAACTGGTACATTCGAATTCCGTGCTTGGGCAAACCACTTTTTTAAATTCTCTTCTAGTTGTGTATACTCATTAGTCTTAAAGCGCTTTACTTTGCTGCCTGATGTCTGGGAGGCGATCTTGTCCTTGTTCTTCAGAATTGATGTTATTGTGGAAGGAGGAACGTTATCACGTTTGGACACGTCAATTTGTTTATCACCACCAGCCACGGCGGTAATGATTTATTTTTTTTCTCTAATGGAAATACACTTATTAGATCTTTTCGGAGGCATGGCTAAGACCAAATTGACTAACTTTTCACTCGCTCTGCTCCTTCCTACCTTCTCAAAACCGTAGACCAGACAGCAAGGCGCCTCTTAGTTCTGAGAATCACAGACACATCGCCTCACAGCCTACTCGGTGTCATTACCTGCCCTTCAAACACTCCTTCGTCCCTCAGTACCCTTCCGGTATTTTTTACCCTGCCCGAGTTGCATAAATCTAGAGCTTGTGTACAGTCTAGGGTTAAATACATTACGAGTTAACGGGATTTTTAAGTTGGAAATAAGAATTATAAGACGTTTTAATTGAGCTCGAGCAACAAAATAAATACGTATTATCGAGGGGACCGGAATTCTCAAGGGACTGGCAAATTTGTACGAATTAGCGGGATATACGAATAATCGAGATGCGAAATATCGGGATTTCACCGTATATATATAAGCTTAAGAGTTATTATATATATATATTGTTTGTCACCGACAAACTCTGGGACGTGTTTACTTATGAAAAATTAAGTAGGAAATATATATTGTACACTGTGTAACTACATGCAATACTAAGGGAGGAATGACCGCTTGCAAATCAAATGTAAAAACAGCTATCTCCCGAAATATCGGAAACTCAGAGACATTAAATTACAATGCTCCGAACATTGGTTTCTGTTATTGGGATCCTTAACGTACAGCAAACATGTGTTTATACCTTCCACAGTAATGAAAATAACAGGGGTGGCCACCTTCTTATTGTATGTAACTTTTGTACTGTCGGGATTTTGGAACGTTTGATGCTGGCCTATTGAGCAGTGTCGTTTACGTAACAATTATGTTACTCTTGTTACACATGCGTAGGACCAACCATTTTTGCTCAAAACACACGCGAAGCTTCGATACAGCATTACCGTTCCTAACACGTAGGCTACACTACCCAACGATACAATGGTTGGCTGCTGGGTCCACTACACAAGTGATGGTGGAAGACATTTAAACACTGACTGTAATCAACCTGTACTACATATTTATAGGCTTACAGTACGTAAGTAGCATGGTTATTGTTTCAACAAATGCTGACCTGTGTCAATATGCTCCTCCTCATGGATCTCAAGAAATGGATGTTTAATGTTCGAAACAGATAATGTGTTGTGCCTGTGATATATAGGCAACTCTCCATCCACATGATGCGGTGCACATGTAGCACCAGAGGGACACTAGTGACCAGGACTTCGAAAGTAACATAAGACACAATAATTGCAAGATCATAAGAACTGTTCGAACGTCATACCACCAGCTGCAATACAGGCATCGCATCTCCGAGACATCGAACGATGCACATTTCGGAATACATCGTTCATCTCTCGAATGTGGTCAGCAGCAGTGATTATTCTTTTGACGAGAATTTCTGCTGATTCCACAGGTGTCGCATACACACGCGATTTAATGTAGCCCAACAAGAAAAAATCCAGTGGCGTCAGATCTGGTTATCTTGCAGGCCATGGCACAGGACCTCCTCGGCCAATCCAATGACCACCAATGTGCGTATTCAAGTAATTGCGCACACTTATTGCGAAGTATGCTGGCGCACCGTCATGTTGTAGCCACATACCTGGCGAATGTCAAGTGGGACATCTTCCAGCAATTCCGGAAATGTTTCCTGCAGAAATGCCCCGTACGTGTCTCCGGTCAGCCGTTGTGGTAGGAAGTGTGGTCTAAGTAACATATCGCCTACTAAACCGCACCACACATCCACAGAAAATCGTACCTGGCAACCAGACGTGTGAGTGGCATGCGGATTGCCATCGGACCACAGCTGCATGTTATGTACATTTTACATCCCGTCATGCGTGAAAAGCGCTTCATTTGTGTACAGAATAATTTATGCAACCCAGGAATACTGTTACACTGTTCCCGATACCATAGCGCGAATTGGGTCCGACGGTGACAGTTGGGTGTATTGGGTGTAGCAGTTGTTCATTCCAAATTCTCCACACACTGCTGCGGTCGCTGGCCAGCTCACGTGCCACCGCATGTATGCTTGTAGACGGCAGCTCCTCAACACGTGCCAGCAACTCCTCCTCAAACCGCATTGTGCGCCGTGTGCATGGATGGCCCGAATCAGGTTTCCGTTCATGTGGCACATACCCAGTGATTTATGAGTACTTACAGGCATTTTTACAGTATTTTTAGTTAACAAATATGAAAGTTCTTTTGAAAATAATTCTCATTATTTATTACGAATAGTTTTTTGTTTTCAATTTTTACGTTGGTGTCACCGATAAAGAAATTTTATCAATTTCCTGTTTAACCATATTTTTCATTATTCACGTAAATACTTTCCGAAATTTCTTTACCGAGATTAATAGTATAATCTGTTAACGGTTTAGTCCTTGAAATTTTCTTCGGATTCATGCAATATTTTATTTTAATATTTTCTTTCTTCTGAATTATAGAGCTGTTATCTGGGAATCATTTTATTAAAAATGATGTTTGCTTTGGTGTTGGTGGATAATATAAATTGTGTACTGCTTCTTGAACTAAATTTATCATATTGTCATTTTCTTCAGCTACTTCCTCTAACTATCTAACAATATTTTGTAATTAATAAAATTAAGGAATGTCATTTTTTTCATTATCAACTTAGTGGTTTTTCTTATAATTACCATACTTTTCTATCATTGATTTAACTCTAGACTTTTGTTTTGTTTGATAATAATTTTGTCATTTTACATTTAATCTTTTTCCCTATGTAAAGGACCTATTGAAGTATTGATGGTTTTGTAAGACAAACTATTCCTCCAACAGGCCAGATTAGGGGAAATTCAAATGTTTATAATAGTAGAATAGAAATCGATATACCTATAGGTGATGGGTTTTCGTGTTCTAAGTTTTCCCCTTTTCAGTGTTCTAGAGTACAGGTATGGAAACATGGACAAGTTATTGAATCTGTCAATAATCTTGGAATAACTTCTGCAATGATGAATGATTTGTTAAGATCACCAGGTGAACAATATTATTTAAAAATTAGCAGTGTTCATAAATTTAGATTAAAATCAGTTTAAAGTGATAGAGGGAATGAAATTATTTATCCATTGAGATATCTGTTATGTTTTCCCCGAGATAATAATGAAATGTTTGAAGCAAAGTTCAAAGCAGGTCTCTATAATAGTTTTGCACGTTTCAAACCTTTTTATTATGATATAAAGGAATGTGAAAAAGCAGTTTTTGGAATGTTCGAGGGCTCAGAAATAATATTTATAAAATGAATGATGTATATAGGGTTATACGTATTTCGTCTGAAGTGTGCTTTCTTTTCGTACATCAGTATAATGGGGACACATTTAGTGGTTTCGTAAAAAAAAGGAATTTCAGACACACTGCAACGTAATTCAATCGCCAGATAGGCGGCGTTCTTAACTTAAATATTTTAATCGGCTGAAAATCTTAAAAATTATGAGAGAAAGTGTCACCAACTTAATAAAATATAAACCAATAAGTTTTTAGAGCAGTTGAAATGCTCGAACTAATATTATGTAGGCATTTGTCTATATATGGAGCTTAATTATGTCTGTTTTATGGTTATTAAAGGCCGTAATTAGATTTCAGTGTAATTACAGGCTGTCTAGTAAGCAAGTTGATTAGGTTCAGGTAACTGATGATACAGTTCCTATAAATGGAGGTGCGGCACTATAATTTAAATATGCCAAAAATGTATACATAAAATAAACAAATATTACTGAAATGGACTGTACTAATTTTATTTTACTATTCATGATTTTTTTATTTCACATATTTTCTTGACAATTCTGGCAGTTGTAGTTACAAAATTTTGCAGTCGGAAAATAATACTGTTTACATAAGACACATGGGAATTTTATTTGATAACTATGTGTGTAAGTGCGTGTGTGTACAAATAAAAATATATATTTATACGTGTGTATATATAAATATGTATAGAGAGAGAAAGAGCGAGACATAGATAGATAGATAGATAGAGAGAGAGAGAGAGAGAGAGTTATCTTTAAAAATACTTCATAATAGAAAAAACCGTTATCTACGAAAATATTTTTAGACTGTTTTAACCAGTACTTTCCCGTAATTTCGCAGACATTTTTTTTATAATGTAATTAACACACTTTACATAAACGCACACTCGCTCAATGTATTTGATTCATGAATATTTAAGGTTCTACCTGGTAACCAGGTTATCAATTTATTATAAAACTCTTTTGACCATACCCACCACCAAAAAGTTACAGTTATCAGCACTTACTCGTCCCACCAAATTCAAGTGTTTTCCTGACCAAAACCAGTTGAAAACAAGCTGTCTCTTATTTTATAATATGCTGTCAACAGAGAGTGCATGTATCCAGAAGACCAAAACTCAAATGTGATTTACATATTATCAGTGTACCAATATTAAATTCACATTATTTTGATCGATTTAAATTATATATCATAAATATTTAATTGTGCCATGTGCGTGTGTTTTAGAATTCCAAATAAATCTCTGCATATTGGCCCTGCAAACCTGAATAACAATACATAAACTCAAAGTAAGTGATCATAATGTAATAAAATAATAGTATTGTTACAATTTTTAAAAAATTAGTGGGCTAAACCAGGTTCGTTAAGTGATGGATGTCTTAATTAAATTATATAGTTAATTCTAATTTGCTAATTTTATTTACAATAACTACAAACAAAATTTTCTTGACGAAATACCACACAATAAATTGATGTAACATGCAGTTTACAATTAATGAATTTAATCAACACAATTTACAATTATCTCAATGAAATTAATGTAATTAAACAATTAGAAATTATTCCAAATATACATTATATCAAAACCTATAGAACTACTTCATAAATTATATGTCCATGTTTTACAGCTGCGATATTTACAATAAAGTCTGTATCATCTGTTCATACAGTCCCAACTCTGCTAAGTTCAGGTCTCACCAGACCTCAATTTTCTAGTGTATTCAGTACGCCCCCATGCTTAGTAGCCTTCAATTGTCGGGTATCACGCCCTATCGTTCATTCAAACCACGAACACCTCGTCCGCCATTGCCTTGCAGACTACTGCCGTCGTCCATATCTTTCGCCGATGTCTCTCGCTGCACTACGCAACGCTCTATTACCGAACTCAGTCAATTGGCTTCCACAGAATGTATCCCGACCCTTGGACAGCTGCAATATTTATAGGTTCGTGGGCCATCATCCAGACATTTCTCGAAATACCATGTTGCACTGAGGGTGCTAGTTCCCAGAATATTATTGCGTATCTTATAAACTCGTTGGCTTCTCCAACAGGAGGAAGGAAGGGCTGTGATGCCCTCCCACAGCACTGGCCTGTGATAAACGGGAATACTGGCACTAGGCGAGAAGTTACACGTACAACACTCCCCCCTCCTTAAGTATGTTCATCCCGAACAGACTTTCCAACACTTGGACCTTAGTGCAGTGCCAGTCTGTCGATGTGGACAACCGTAGGCTTCTCCCGAGAGCCCTATCGACAAATCCGGTAGACCACATTATTTATCTGTTTCAGGATCCTGTACAGGCATTCCCAACATTTCTGTAGCTTAGGATAATATCCCTTGTTCCTGTGGGGGTTATACAACCACACCAGCTGCCCTTCTTAAAATCCCTATTCAGGCATTTATCGGTCATATCGTGTTTTCATCCGGTCACTATTGATTTTAAGTTGCCTCCGGGCAAACTCATGGATTTCGACTAACTTTTGACGTAGTTTACTAGCATATTCTGGGCTGGCTGCTTCTTCTTCCACTGGATGTACGAACAGCAGATCACCAGGGAGGTGACCTCTCTCCCAAAGAGCATCCTTGAAGGTGTTACACAATCTATCTGGTTGTCTTTTAAGAAGATCGTCAGATACTGTTTCCAGGTACGATTAAGCCTCTCGACCATCCCATTCTACCGAGGGTGTAATTCTCTGGTATGAGTTTTCTTCATTCCTAAAATCCTTGTTAACTCTTGGAAAAGAGCTGCTTCAAAATTTCGTCCTTGATCACAATGAAGCTCAAGTTGCATTCCAAACTAGGGAAAACATGCTCTACAAATGCATTAGCTGCCTGCCAGTCTCTTGTTTGGCACCGGTATAACCTCGGGCCACTTTGGGTAATAGCCTTGTCCAGAAGGAACCAATTCCTCCTCTCAATGATTGGTAGTGGTCCGAGAATGTCCACTACCATACTCTAAAATGTAGCCCCAACATCGTATTTCTGAAGAGAACCTCATCCCTTAACTCTCGAACCCTTTCTCGCGGCACATGTATCACACAGATTGAAAAACCTCTCAATATCCTCCCGACAATGCAGCCAACAGAATTTCCATCGAACTCTGTCAAGGGTGTTATTTACACAGTAGTGAACACCTGCTGCTGGGTTGTGCAGTTCTCTTAGCACTTCTGGGATATGGCACTCTGGTAGGAACTATTGTAAATTACTTTGTTTCCAATCATTACTTTCCCAGTTTCAGTAAAGCATGCCATTCTTTATAACAACGGAATTCTGCTGTGTCCAGCATTCTTTGACTGTCATGCCTAGGCTAGATATCTCCTTCCATCTTGTTCGACGCCCAGCTTCCTTCCTCTCCAATATTGGATGCAAGGTGGGGTCCTTTTCGTCCTATATAGGTGACCCATTGCAAGATACAGGGCCTTGGATTCTTATCCTACTTGCTTTCCACGACACATCACCCTTTTCCTCTTGGCATTTACAATGACGACATAATGGATCGCTCGGTCCCCTGGAAAGTGAATCTGCATTGCTGTGAAGGTATCCAGACCTGTCATGTATTTCAAAGTAATATTCTTACAGGGGCTGTATCCACTGGAATATTTGACCTTCGTTGTTCTTGAAATTTAACAGCCAGTGTAATATAGCATGATAAGTTCTTAGGATGAAGTGTGTGCCATAGAGATAGTGGTGAAAATGTGCAATTGAATTCACCACTGCCAGAATCTCCCTGCATATCACAAAGTAATTCCTCTCAGGCTTTTGTAGCACCTTACTGAAGTATTCCAATGGCCTCTCCTTTCCAACCTGAATCTGGGATAACACTGTCCTGATATCTACATCACTATCATCAGTATCCAGAATAAATTCACCCTCTCTTCTCCGGAAGTTCAGTACTATTGGATATATTAGAATTTCCTTCAGTCTATTAAGAGCAATTTTGCACTCTGGGGTCCAATAAAATTTTATTTTTTCCTCAGTCAATTCGTGCAGAGGCTTGGCGATCGTATCGAACCTGGGCACAAATCGACAGTAGTAAGCACATTAGCCCAGGAAGCTTCGCATTTAAGTTTTATCATTTTGTAGAGTCCAATATCTTATTGCTATGGTCTTCTCAGGGTATGTTTAAATCCCAAGGGCCGACACAACATTGCCCAATAAATTAATTTTTTTTTGGAAAAGGTGTCATTGCTTGGGAACTAATTTCAGGTTGGTTGCAGTGACTTTCTGAAACACAGAATCTAGGCATGTCAGGTGCTCTTCAGATGTTCTTCCCGTGACTGACCACAATGTCGTCTAGGTACACCTGTCAAATGTCTAAGGGCAGAAAATTCTCCATCAGTCGTTCGAATATGCCAGGGGCATAGAATAGCCTAAAGGGCATGACCTCAAACTATGAAGTTCCTTTCTCTTGTACACAAAATGCATTCTTTTCGTTATCCTCCCGGGCAACCTCGCATTTCCAATACCCACTCTTCATTTATAAAGAAGAAAACCACTGTGATCCTGCTAGACTATTCAATGTGTCGTCTAATCTAGGGAGTAGGTAAGAATATTTCTTGGTCACATTATTAAGTTGGCGGTAATCAACACAAAATCTAATAGACACATCCTTTTTTTAACAAGCACAATGGGACAAGACCATGAACTGACTGATGACTCAATCACAGCTAAATTCTTCAGCTCTTTCAGAATACCTTCAACCGCCTCATTTGAAGCTAACGGTAGACGCCTTGGTGGCTGCTAAATGGCCCTGGCATTCCCCCTGTCGATGAAATGGCATGCAACATTAGTTCTGCCAAGGTCATGGGGCTCACAGGAGAAAGCCGGTCTATTTTTCTGTAGTGCTTCTGATACAGCCTTCACTTGCCGCTAGTTGAGGTGTTTTCTTGTTCTTGTCAGCAGTTCCCCCAGAGCATCTAGTAGAGGACATTCGGTATTTTGTGGCATCGAAGCTTCTGAGACATTTGACCTGTGAAACCTGTTTGCAAACCCCTATAGTGGCCCCCTCCTCAAGATGGATAGCAAAGTCAGATAAATTATACTGGTAAACGGTCTGATTTTAAAGAAATCAAAGTCATTATTACAACGATACCATCTGGTCAAATGCCACTTTCTATGCTGGTCCGATAATGCCCAACCGCCTGACAAATTTTGCTAGAAGCAGGGAGCACAATCTACGGATTACACACTACTGGGCAGCTCATTGTCTAAGATAAATCTCGTCGTTTTGACACTATTAACACGGTATTACCTACCCGTAACATATCCAGTCGAGTATCTATACAGCACACAAACTTACGTAACACATCAAGAACCAAAATGCATTCATTCTCTATTTCTACTATGTAAATACCATGCCCTATTTTAAGGTTACCCATTTGTGAAAGTACCCTTCTCTTGTCTCTGACTGGTATGGTCTCGCCCGTTAGAGTAGGCTGCGAAATTTGAGGAGCGGCAAAACCAGCAATGTGGCAAACTTAAGAAGAGAAACACTTTTAAAAAAAAAAATTTATATTGACATATCTCGTTATTCTACTATCTTAAAAAAATGTGTTTACTTATTTTTATATAAAATGCACTCTACATTTCAAGGTGGATGTACAAAACCCACAGTTTGACAGTTTATGTAATATTAAATAAGTAATAGATAAAAGTGAATGAAGTAACAGGGCCTGTAAAAATTTATTTGTATATTGTTTCCCACGAACCATTTTTAATCCATTTGTATTATTGAAATTTTTCATTTTTGTGCGTTATAATTACATCTACACGTCAAGTAATTAATATGATTACTTTCATGAAAAGTTTATAGCAAAGAATAAATTAATAGTTAACATAATGCTATGAATTTGTACAATATTCCGAGATAATGTTTTAGCAAACGATATTTAACATTAATGTACATTTTTCTCCAAACATGGCTACAGTAATTTGTGTTTGAATTATTGAAACAAATGTTGAGACACATTTTGCTGAGATAAAGTGCTAGGCTACTTTTAAAAAAATATTTAAATTAAAGTCAGTACATAATGAGTAATCTCTAGTGGAAGAAAACTTTTTTTTTTTATAATACAGTAAAGATTATGTAAATGCTACATGCATGAATATACCACTTATAACTAAACATTCTGTAGTTTACGAAATACATTTTATGGGTAGACTGTGGCAGCGATTACAAGCGCTCAGTGTGTCTGAGGAGAATGTAACTGAGGGGACGGCAAAATACGTGTAGCCTCTTTGCAGCAAAAATATATATCCGCCTCTGGCTTGAATAGTTATTATGTTTTTGGTGATAATGACCATTTGTAATTTATTATGATTAGCAACTGGTTTTCTGGTATTATAATTTATATTTTTGTAACAGTTTGGTAGCTAAACTGCAATACTCATAACAAAATTTAAGAATAAACTTTTATTTATGGAATAAATTACACTGGGTTAATGCTATATGAAAATAAACTTGCTTTCCTTGGTAGTAATCCAAACAGTTCGTTCCTTAGATATCTCTCGTAGTCACTATCCATAAAATGTACATAACAAACACGAGAATTTGATGGATTCCATTTCCCATCCTGTCTGCAACATTGTATTCATATATTCCATAATTCTTCATATTGTGGGAACCTGTAGCAGTACTGTATATGTGCTGTATTCCGATTATAACCAATACTTAGTTGAACAAATGAAAATATTTACAAAGTTAACTTATACCATGGGCTACCGTGTGACATATGTCATCACCAAATAAAAAGCCATGTATATGAGACAAATTATTAAATATAAAGACATTTTTGCATATTTTTAACTTTTTTTTAATGTATGGACTGTTATTTGATGATGAAATATGTCATGCTGTAGTTCATGGCGTTGGTATATATTGTAAATTTTTTTTATTTGTACAACTTATTATTTGTTATGTTGGTTGCAGCAAAACAGAAAAAAAATTGATTTTGACACCAAATTATTCAAGAAATATGAAGTGTAAATTTTTTTTATTCTACGAAAATGTCAACACAAATAATGTTTACAAGTTGGACAATGTTTGGTAGAAAAAATTTTTAATTTTCTGGGGTCCTACAACCTATAGTAACTTTCAGTACCGTAATACATTTTATAACCTCATTTTATCATAAATAAACTAACTTTACGAAAAATTAAATAATTCGATATAATCTTTAAATTTTATCTATAATTGAAATATTGAAAAATTATAAATTTTCAGTACTTATTTAAGAAATGGGAATAAGTATTTCCTACTTCAGTTTTCAGATACATTTAAATATTTCATTGGTTTTGACGTATATCTAATATTACTGGAAAATCTTATTTAAAAACATCGAAGAGTGGAAAGTGCTTTTATCATTTCAAAATTTCAAAGAGAGCAAATGTAATCAATTAATAAATAACTTAGAGTTTTTCTAAAATAAAGAACTTGAGAACATTTACGTCAGCCAGTATAGGCAATGGTGGTAATCGTGCGCTCATGGTGCCTGATCATGCTTTCTTATTGGCAATGTATATTTTATTTCCCCTCAACCTTTGCTTCTTGGTTAATTCTCGTGTAACTCTATTTGACGGTTTTCCGTTTGGATTTTACCAGAAGGTCCTCGAAAATAAAATGTAACCTTTTAACTATAAAAATATTTTCCAGGTTAGCATTTAGACGTGTGATGCCATACGGGACAGTAGAGAGTTCGTGTGGCAATCAGCTGGCGACTTGACCTCAACAGAAGTTTCTTTACCTTTTTATTCGCGGTCACGAGGGATGAGCATTCAATGCTATTTAATTTGAAGGTCAGCATTTTGCATATTTATTTTTCTGCTCATCACTAATAATTCCATCGCCCTAAAGATGACAGTGGGTATGCAAGCAGTTAAAAGCGTGTATCTAAGAGCGAGTGTGCAACAAGTGAGTGCAAATTTTGTTAGAGGTAGTTTTCCGTGTAAGATTTTTATTTGGTATACACGTACCGAATAACAGAGGTCGAGTTGAATATAGTAACCCGCGAGCTAACCATTTATATAATTTTATTGTCGTGACTCTTTACGATTGTTTAACTTCATATAAACCGTTAATGTAGGCCTGGATGTTTTGGAATAATGATATTAATTTAATATTATCTCTTTTGTTTCATTTCCTAATCTTCTCTGGTCGTTTATAACATAAATGAAATCAAAGAAAACTCGGCAAAATACATAGGCATTTTTAAACATATGCGTGTTTTGAAATGCATCATATCTCACCTCTTTGCTTGATAGGTTGTGCAGTGAAGAAACCGTATATAAAATCCTTCCGGAAGCCTCTTGTAGGAGCTTGCTTGACACACATTCTAGCGAGCGACTGCAAAAACCCTTGCCAAAATCATCTCTTTCCAATATTGGCATAGCAATTTGAAAAATCGGGGTGTCGATAAAGTGCAAAAATAAATGGAATGTGTGTATATCCAAGCGCACGGCCGGAAAAAGGGAAGCTGATAACATATTTTGAACTTCAGGAAAAACTTGTGAGCGTAAAACGAAAATACACTTTTTTTTATTAACATAATATTAACTAAAATCTTACAACTCAAGTATTCTCACTTAAATTTGGAAAGTTGATCAATTTAAAACTTGGGATAAGAAACAAGAATTTAGTGATATAACTAATAAGCCTACTTTGTTCTAAATGGCTGCAAATAATTGTTAATAATATTCTTAAAAGTTTAGATGTTAGGTAGGCCTTGACATCTCATTAACAGCAATATCATTACAGATGGTACCAGAGAAGTATGCAACAGAAGTGCGATAATTATCAAATAACCAAATGCCATAGTCCACAACTCGAAAACAGAAAAACTCGCAGCATAAGCTAGCGTGCAATTAGCTGTATTACGAAGACAGTATTCAGAGCATCAACTTCGGATGTAATCAGTCTAATATTACTTCACTCAAAAATACGTAGGACTGGCGCTCGACAGATCTCTCACATTCGAACATTACTGCATGAACTGCAGTTTCCAACAGGAACAATATACTGAGAAAATTGGTTGTATCACACTGAGGTAGTCAACCACAAACTATCTGAACTATGGCAATAAAATTGTGCTATTCTGCTGCAGTACGCCTGTCCTGTCTAGTGCAATTCCTCTCATACCAAACAGGTGGGCGTGGCTCTCAGTGATATAAGCAGATTAAAAGAACTATGTTTGAAGTCTACTTCAATCGAATGGCTTTATGCCCTTGCAAAAGTAGCGCCACCCTCTTTTCAAAGAGAAGCAGCAGCGAACAAAGAAACGAAGAAAGTGAAACATTAGTGTGCCCACCTGCTTTATGGACATGAACTCCCTCCCTGTGCAAAGGCTTAGGTCAAGGAATCTCTTCTTTTAAACATCAATGAAAATCAAAATCCCAGCTGAAATGGCCGGGTTTTACTTCTCGAAAGAGAAGAACTACCTTCTCACTGGTTGGAAAAAAGTAACTGAAAATTTACCACCTAGCCATGATAAGGGATGTTTGATATAGACATTTTTGAACAGGCTGAGATCCGGAGTGGGTAGATCCAAGGTGACAACATCAAATGTTATTGCGGAGAAGATCAGACTCTGAGACAAATGCTTCAATGCCGACTATTTCCAATGTAATGCACAGAATACGACCTACTTCAAGCCTCGGTAAACGCACTACAGGTGGCCAAATTCTGGTTTAAAATTATATATAATGTTTTTCAGTGTTCTTGTAACAGTGTTTCAATTATGTTTCTGGTACGACCATATAAATAAATAAATATATATATATATATATATATATATATATATATACACACACATACTCTAATGTTTTGGGTAGGCAGGGCTTACTAACCTGAAATATTTACGTCATTTTGAAAATAAATGTGTGAGCCACTTAAATCATGTAGGTAACTTTACAAGGCCTACTGCAAATGCTACTTGTGTGAAACATTTTGTGGAAATATTTTAATTGGTTATTGAGGTATAGCATGAAAACTAATTTTTTTTTATTTTATGCTATCTTACAACATTGCCTAGAAAAGAGATTTGTATACGATTATTCTAAAATATACTGTCAGTATACAAATAAATTTAAATATGTTAAATTAATTAATAAATATAATAAACTTATAGAAATTATTTCACCGTCCACTATTTTGGAAATCAGTGTCTGACGATACTTAATTCAGTAAGTTTACATGGCCTTCTGTAGCGCTACTGATGTGCGAAATTTAGGGGAAATTAGCAGAATGGTTTCGGAAATATGACAAAATGTTCCATTATTGATGATTCAAATTAATTACATTAGAGTGCAAAATTAGGATGCATTTTGTAGAATTGTTTAATATATATGACTTACTAAATTATAAGTACTTAATATTAGTGACATTTAAAGTAAAGGCAAACCGCAAATTAAAAACATATAAATTATCATCCCTTCTCTGGCACTAATTGTGGGTAAAATTTAGTGGGCATCGGTTGATTGGTCCTTGTCATGTAGCATGAAATATCCATTTGTTATGGGGGCTGCGGTTGGCTGAGCAGTTAGCCTACTCGCCCCTACCAGGGCGAACCGGGTTCAATTCCCGGCCGGTTCACTCCGAATTTTCGCAAGTGGTGATCGTGCGGGACGATACCGCTGGTCGGCGGGTTTTCTCGGGATCTCCCGTTTCCTCCTCCACTTCATTCTAGCACTGTTCCATACTCACCTCAATCACTCTCATCGGTTCTCAAGACCTCGTTTTTAAAAGCCACCCAAATCTCTTCACTCACCCCATTTGTTTCATGGGACGATGGTGACAAAAAGAGTTTGTATTAGCACATTCAGCCATTGTCGTATATACTGCCAGTATACGAAGTTAGCTATAATCGGTTACATCGTTTCGTAGATATAGTATCCTAAGTTAAAATATTTATATAGCAACAATTCTGAAAATGGGTGTCTGGCGCACATTAAACCTAAAACTTATATGTCCTAACATAGTACAAATTCTTCGCCAATTTCGGTAGGACTGTTTCCGAGATATGATTTTAAATCTTTACTTTTTCACTTGGGACTGTTTTAAGAAATGGCGGAGAAATGAGATTGTATAGACAATTTTGATGGTTGTAATATACAACGTGTCTCTAAACATCGCCGACCAACTCCGGAAGGTGATTCCTTATGGAAAATTAAGTAGAAAATATACAGGACACTTTGTACCTACATGCAAAATTAAGGGTTAAATGGCCCCTTGAAAATCCAATTTTAAAACAGTAATCTTCCGAAATATCGGAAATTAAGTGAAATTAAATGACAATACTCCGAAAATTGTTTTCTGTTATTGAGATCTTTAACCTACAGCAAACGTGTGTTTATGCCTTACAGAGTAATGAAAATAACAGGAGTGGCCACCCTCTTATAGTATGCAACTTTTGTGCCGTCGAGATTTTGTAGTATTTTATGCTGACCTATTGAGCAGTACCACTTACTTAAACAAATATGGTCCTCTTGTTGCAAGAGCGTAGGACCCACCGTGTTGGTTCAAAACACACATGAAGTTTCGCTCCAGCATTACAGTCCCTAACACAGCCACACTACATATACGAGTCAATGGTCGGCTGCTGGGTCCACTGCACAAGTGATGGTGTAAGACGTTTAAACAGTTACTGTAAACTACCTGTTCCACACATTTATAGGCTTACAATACGTAAGTACTATGGTTATTGGGTCAAAAAATGTTGAATTGTTTCAATTTGCTACACCCCAGTTTCTCAAGGAATGAATGTTTAATGTTCGAAACAGATAATGTGTTATGCCTGCGACATAGGCCCTGAAAAATGAGATACATGTTGTTTACGGCAAGTGTTTAAATGTCTTGCACCATCACTTGTGTAGTGGATCAAGCAGAAACAAGAGATTCGTGTCAATAGTGTGGCCTACGTGTTAGGGACTGTTTCGCTGGATCGAAACATCATGCGAGTTTAGAACAAAAACGGTTGGTCCTACGCACTTGTTATAAGAGGAACATATTTTTTACGTAAATGACACTGCTCAATAGGCCAGCATCAAACGTTCCAAAATCCCGACGGTACAAAAGTTGCATACAATAAGAAGGTGACCACCGCTGTTGTTTTCATTACTGTGGAAGGTATAAACACATGTTTGCTGTACGTTAAGGATCCCAATAACAGAAACCAATGTTCGGAGCATAGTCATTTAATGTCTCTTACTTTCCGATATTTCGGGAGATAACTGTTTTCAGATTTGACTTTCAAGGGGTCATTCCTCCCTTAGTATCGAATGTAGGTACACAGTGTCCCATATATTTTCTACGTAATTTTTTATAATGAATCACGTCCCGGAGTTTGTCGGTGATTTTTAAAGACACGTTGTATACTGCTAGCATATACAGTTAAGTTAAAATATGTTTCTAAGCTTCATATACATAGCTTACTAAGCTAAAAAGTTCATTTAACTGCTATTTTGAAAATAAGTTTCAGACCTATTCAAAATATATATGTTTACATGGCCTGCTGTAGTGCCATTTTTGGCAAAATTTAGTGAGAGACTGTTGGTTTTTTCCAGAGATATGATATAAAAAATTTTTTTCTCCAAATAATGCAAGTGTACAAAATGGCGGAGAAAAGAGTCTTTGTGCAGACATATTTAATATCTTAATTTATACAGAGAGCATACAAAGTTGTGTTGGAGTTGATTAAAGAGTTTCGACTATATACCATACTAAGTTATGCCATTTCGAAAATTAGTAACTGACCCATTTAACACAGTCATTTTACATAACTTTCTGCGGTACTACATGTTTGCCATATATGGTAGGAATTGATTGATTGTTTCCTGTGATATTATATAATAAGAATTTTTCTATTCATGCCGCGCTATCTTACAAAATGCCTGAAAGGAGGCCCTAGGTAGACACTTTTGAGAGTTGTAATTAAACTGCCAGCATACAAAGTTAAGTTGGAATTGATTGCGTGGTTTCGGCGATTTAGCATAGTAGGCTGAATTTTTGGTACGACCCCTGTTTTAAAATAAAAGTCTGTCTCACTTAAAAAATACAATTTAACATCAGCTGCGGCTGTACTATACTGCTCACAAAAAGTTTAGCATGTATCAGGATCCAGGATGTTATATTGAATAACAGTAGTTGACATGTCATGTTGTACACCTAATCGCACATAAAACATGCATAAACTGAAAACTAACTTATCAAAGGAATCTGATCAGTTTCAATAACAACAATGGTCTTCTCAGATTAAGTGACAAACTTAAATAACGTGTAGCAACTCCACGATTCCTGAGGCACGCTTGTATCCGGAGAGGCATGCCAACAATATGATCATTAAGCACTTCCGGAAGCAAATTGCCCCATTCCTCAATTGTGGCTATTTATGAGGCCTGAGATTGAAACTACTGTGTTTGTGTAGGTGCAATACGTATGTCACTGGCGGGGAAGACGCCAATGTTTACATGAACCACACAACGGAGGTACGATACCCTCCTACTAGAAACATAAATATTTAGTATTCGTTGGCGAACAGGGAATGTGATAAACTTTTTGTGAGCAGTATATTTGTTTGTAAAATTTGGTAGGAATCGGTTAGTTGTTTTCCGAGACATGACATAAAAACTTTATTTCTTCATGTTGCACTATCTTCTAAATTACTGGAGAAAAGTTGATATTTATTGGCATATATTATGCTTACAATAAATACTTTCAGCATACAATACATGGTCTTAATTGGCCTATCGGTTGTGTAGATAAAACAAAATCTAAAATATTTTTAGGTTAAACATTTTAAAAATAAATTCCCAATCAATTTCAATCGCATATGATTACATTGCCTGTTATTGTATTACTTACGTGTCAAAACTGGCGAGAATTATATGAGTAGCTTTTGTATATAACATAGAAGACAATTTTTTAATGTAATTATATCTTCAAAATATCGTACCAACAACAAAATAGTATCTAAATTCCATTATTTATGATGCACTATCAACATAAAAAAATTTTGGTTTAAATCTATTGAAAGGTTCCCGAGATATAAAATAAGTGGATAACAACTAAGAAAACTGGCACACAGACCCCTAAATTTTCGAACCTCGTTTTTACAACTAATTTTAAGGATTTTAATTTATGTTTTAAACAAAAAAATAAATTATAACAAAATCCCCCCACCCCCTCCTCAACACACACACACCACCAACTATCTTTTTATCAATCTACTTAAAGATAAAATTTAAAAACCATAGAATTATGTCTTAAGTATTATCAATTAAGAAAATTCAATAAAATGATTTAATTAACCAATTTGCATGTATTTTAAGCTTAAATATGGTAAATGAATTGATTTATCAGTTATTAAATTTCTATACCTGTAATTAAATAACTTTCCACACATATCTGGTAATGCCATTTTATACCACTTTCCTATGAAACGATTAACTTTTTTTTAAATATACTTAGTATCAATAATTTGAACATTTGTTGCAGTATGCATCACAGTGATATAACTCAGATTATTGAACATATTGATAAGCATTTTCTTTTTTACTAATTTGAAATTCAAGTATTACATGATCAGACATATCGAACTGTAAGTTATTGAACTGATATTATATATCAAATTGACATGCATTTAAAACTTTCTGGTACCTGTTTTTCTAAAAATTGCCAATAAATAAAATTTATTGGTAATTTTGGATGTTTGTACGGATTTCCTTTCATTGCACTAGATTTATTAGATCGTATTCTACAACAGTTGTGAGCAGAACTATGTACGAAAGTTATCTGATAACCACTTTTCCAATGGACTTTGTTAATATCTGTTAGGAAACTAAACTGATATCTCATTGATTAACAATATCATTAGCTCTATCACAAGCAAACACAACTTGTCGGCAAAATGCAGGCAACTTGTCGGTCCGATTCCGGCACTTTCGGCACCTGTGAGGTATATGCAAAAAAAAAAAACCAAACGGTCAACATCAGGCTGTCTTTTTTGAGAGAGAATGTTGGTCTTTAGAACAAAAAACAATAGCCAAGTGTATCGTATATGACAACAGATGTACATTACATTAATTATGTCAGCCTGATAATGAACAGCCTACCTGTTTCAGATATCATAAAGAAGATTCTGGGCCGATTCTGACACAGAAATATTGCCTTGTCAGTATGATAACAAAACTTCAATATATTCTGGCCCAGAATCGTTTTAAAGACAAAAATGTTTGTAAAACAGAATAAATAATACATATTCATGCCTATCGAACTGTATATTATTACACGGAGCTTTAGTAACAAAGTAAAATATATTTGAACTTTAATGTACTCCTTTTTATAAAGATTGCCTAGAGTTTAAACTGACTGAAAATTTTGTATTTTTGTAAAACTTTTTTTTATCTCATAAGCTGTATAAGAACGTATTCTACAATATGCCACATAATTTCTAACATCTCACTAAAATTTTTATCTCCATCTCTATAATCACTTTCGACTGATCTAACAGCTTTATTAATTTAGTATGTGTACAAACAGTTGTTATCAGAAGAATTACGTATAAGAGTAACCTTATTACCACCTTTACACTGAATTACGTTAGTCCAGGATTATCAAAATATTAAGTCATTTCCCATGTTTCGATAGCTCTACTCTATAAAACTGAAAAAGGAAAATTTTTTTTAGATAAAACATCAATATTTGCTTTTTTGGGATAATTACCAACACCAACTTTTTTGAAGTTATACTTCTTTTGGTGCGTTGGGAGTAAAAGTTTAGTGTGCAACGGAAGTTGCGTGCGCATAGTGTAACGAAATTCGACAGTGAACATTGCAATCAAGCAGATAATGCATGCTGTTAGTTAGCAACCAGCATTTGAGGTTATGCACGTCTCAAATTTTATTTTAGTCACGCCAAAGACGTATAACTTCTAACGCGCGTACATAAGTACACGCACCCCCATTTCTTACATTTTAAATTGTTCATAAACATAGGCATAATTAGGAAAAGAAAACCCATCACCTAGGGGAATATCGATTTCAGTGCTTATATCATAAATATTAAAATTCCTCCTACTAGAATCTGTTAGGAGAAAGATTTGTTTCTCAAAATTGTGAAAACTTCTATAGCTCACATATATAGTAATTGTTTTTTATGTAAATGAAAATATATTATCCAACGAATCAAATATCTACAATTAAATTTATGATAGAAAAGTACCACAATTATAAGAAAATCACGAAGCTGATTATAAAAAAAGGACCTTTCTTTATTCCTAGAATCACAAAATATTGGAAGAAAGGTAGAGGAAGTAGGTGAAGAAAATAAAATTGAATAACAACATCATTTCCAGTAACAGTAAAACATTCATATTATCCATCAACGCCAAAGGAAACTTAATTTGAAAGAGAAATATTTCAAGATACAGAAGTGGAATGATTAAAAATGTTCGAGCATAAGGGAAACGGGGAAAGGAGCCAGCGCCGACTATCCGCTATGTTATGACGCCACCCGACCGCCATGTCGGATCTGGGTGACACTAACCCCGTGCCCATTACCTTGTTTGACTTTAAACCATAAGATCGCAAAATTCTCCAATAAATCAAAAAATGTATAGTTAACTTTCTCACCCTTCGTTATATGCACACACTGTCCATCCAGAAATTTATATGCAAACAATTTAGGACATAAACCGACAAAGTCGGTTATTATGCGTTCCCCTGCATTCATTCTTCATCAATCATGTAACACCTTGGTTCAAAAGGGGAAACTTTTGCTAATTATATGTTGCATAATTTGATGTGTGATAACGTGTAGTCAAATAAGGGGATATCAATTCATAGATTTCGAGGCAGTATACTTGATTTATTAACGAACCAGAGTCGTGTGTATAATAGGTGTAAAGCTGGTGGAGGAAATTTTTTCTGCATATAGTTATAATGAGTGTCATATAAAAATTTTTTGGCAAATATAGAACAGCAACACCGGTATACAGAGGTCTATTAAATCTAACAAACACTTTGTTTATATCAATGAGAACTAAAATTCCATCGAGCATCTGCTGTGCCTTAAAAGTTGGATGCCCAATCAGTTCTGCCCCTCCATATATCGTAACACATCGCAAAACCACTCGAATGTACCTTTCCCGAATGACATATTTCGAGGTCTTTCCATGTACATAATTGTGCAACAAATTAAAAAACGACGTCTCAAATTAGTTTGCTGCCTGAAAACGTTTTTTAATATTGAAACTAACGTATGGTGCGATCCAATCCCTACACTCTTATTGCAGAACACAACGAACAGAGTAAAGTTTGGCACCATACACTAAGTAGTGTTTCAGTGTTTCCCAGTGCAAAACATAATTTTTCCACCGCGCGAGAGATAACATTAATTTCTCTGTCTTTCCATTCGGTGGTACAGTACTGATTAGAGCGATAGGCAGATCTGCTAGGGCATCTTGACATTCAACAGGAAATGACAGATCAACTTCCGTGAAACCGCATATATCCCCATCATTATCCATGTTGGCGAAATCCCACATTGAAAATCCTTCTGTCTGAAACCACTATAAATTGCCAATAGTTAGTTTGCATTTCATCGTGTGACTGTACAGCCCGTTAACTTCGAAGTAGCAAATATATTACTCTGTCAGAGTGAGATAATAGTTTTTACCCATGTAAATATTGTTAGCTTCCGCATACTATCAGGAAACTTGGGTAATAGCACCTCGAACCCTTATATCTATGAAGATATATTTAAACACGTCCGTCAACAGCTCTATCCGCACACCAGTCTTCAATAGAAGAGCATCCCATGTGACGTACATTGTCGGGTCCAGACTGTATTCTGCTAAAAATACAGTTATGAAATTTTGAAAAATGTCTGCCAACAATTATGTGTCTACATGTAAATAATGCAATGTGTACTCCAGTAAAGTTGGAGATCGTGGTGCCTGAGCGGCTAGACTGCTCGCCTCCCACCAATGCGAGCTACGTTCAATTCCCGGCTGGGTCACTCCCAGATTTACGAATTGTTCCGGACGATGCTGCTGGTCATGGGTTTTCTCGGGATCTCCCGTTTCCCCCACCCTTGCATTCCGGTGCTGTTCCATTCCCATCTCATTCCACCCTCATCGGCCGCCCAAATCTCTTCACTCCAACAAATTTCCGCAATTTAATACATTATAAGTGTTTTTAGCATGAGTGTAATCCTCTCCACTTATGCCTTCGCCTTTATTTATATTGTGAAATACATACTTAGGTGGGAACAAAGTGCTATTCAGAGTTTCAAATATATTTAACAAAGTCATAAGGAAATACTGCCTTTCTCATTGCCAAATCAAATTGTGTGTTGTGTGGAAACTGTGAGCGGGTGATACTCAATTGTATAGACGGCAAATTGTCAGCAAGTGTTTCCAGAGACGTACAACTCACGTACCTCCTTGCGATTTTTTCCCATGGGAAATTTGCTTAGTGATATATTTATAGCTTTCCACTGTGGATCCAATCACTTTAATTTCACACGGATTTTCAATTACGATGTATCCATTGGGCTGTGTGGTATCACGAGGAGCTAAATTAGGTTTAATTAAAAAGTGGGCATCATAATTTTGCAAATTATTAAATACAGCGACAAGCATTTTTTTTCAGTCTCAATAATAAATTGTATTTGTTAAGTGCGCATCCTCTGATTGTGCCCATTTATTGTGATGGTCGACCACAAAAACTTTTCCAAGTGGCTTATGCACATGTGACAAATTGTCTGTGACAGGAGTCTGGCCCTGTCAGCCAATGCCAGCGGTTTCATTGGAACTGTTGCGTTGTATGTACCTGTAAACCACTTCGTTAACTTTAATTATTTATCCACAATTTGATACATACAATATTCACCCAAAAAGTCGCGGTACCATGTCAAACTAGCATCGTATGCACACATGAGCCAAATAGTACTAACATATGGATTATATTTATTAATTGTAGTTGTGCCACAAACACCACATTGTGGTAGGCATGTGTATAGGGTTTTCAGATAAGTTTCAGTGTCTCAGTACGCAATTAACCTCATTCTTTACTGTCTTGCAAAATTACTAACATAAAACCGTTTTATTATCTCAGTCGGAAATGTAGCTCGTACAAAATCCTGTAATTGACACAAATCATTGTGGTATGTGAGTTTCTCCCTACTTGAAAAGTTTTGGAGACAGTGTTTGCAAACAAAAATTTTGTTGCATTTCTTAGTCAACTGACTGTGAAGCAAGCGTGATAAATAATTAATCAATGCAAAATGCAAATGGGCGCTATTACCACTGACCAAAATAGCCAACATATTTACATGGCGATCAAACCGCACAAGAAAAATGTAGATTGGTACGATTATTCGCTCGTTACCATTATTTAACATTTTATTAACAATACTGACATCCTAGTTTACCACTTAATAGACATTGACAGGAATATTATTTAGCTCCTCGAATTTTTTTATTTCGTGTAACACAACAGGAGTCGATAAACCGCTCATATTCAAAACCCAATGAAGTTCTCTATATGAATATGCTTTGTTACGATAGTTTCTGGCAGGAAACAAACTCGCGACTACGCAGTACAAAAAACATTCGTCTGTTGCACAGTTGATGTTTATACTATATTTCCTATTGTCAATGAAATCAGGTAGTTTTGTGTGGTAAGTGCCTACAGTGAACATTCAGTATTGAGACACATGTGCGTCCATCTGTAGCATTATTTTCAAACTCCAACCACTTCCCCTTCTAAAAAACTTACTAAAATTCTTAATGAGTTGAGGAAAGAATTAATTTTCGTAGATTTCATAAACTTTAGATGAATGGAATATATGTATGGCTTTAGGGTTGAAATTGAACGTTTCTATTATCATTTCCTCTGACACTTTGTTCTTTGTAAAATCTAACCGCCATAGAGACGTACATTTTGAAAGGTCAGTGTAGGTTCTCATTTACGGCTACAAATGGAACTTTGCAACTGCTGAAAAATAATTCAATGTCCACGTCTGTATCAACTCGATCATTAAATATTCGCGCATCTACAAGTCTCCTACTGAACGAAGAATCAATGGGAATTTACTTCAAGTTTTCAGATAAGCCTACATCGAGCGAGAAGTCAGAAGTCAGGGATGATTGATCCTCTTATTCGATTACAATGCACATGGTTTTACTTGAGGGGTGTTGTAACGTTATCTAACCACCAGTGTCGTTTATATAAGCCCCTGGAAGCCGAGGTTCTAGAAAAAACCATTAGAGATATATGTAACGATACTTGTTAAATATATAGCTGAGAAATAAAAGCAAAGTGAAATTTAAAAACAAAAAATGTGTACCAAAACATACATGTATATTAAGTTTAAACGAAATACATAAACCAGCCTGTATTTAACTACACATACTACGTTTTGTCAAACTCTCATATGTGTTAACATTCCAAGAGTATATATATTTTTACAAGCTAAGAAATAGAACTTTATGCCCAAAAAAATGGAAGATATTATTTACCCTCAAAGAGGTTCGAATCCCTACTAGAATTACTCAAAATGTTCGAACACTTTGACAACTACGCTACAGCAGTATCCCTAATATGTTAATAATTTATCAACTTATTTAAGAATATCCTCTGCGTAGCTCTCCAAGCGATCTACTGTGGATAACGAGCAAATTTAATAGTGGAACAACAGAAATCAAGAGGGATGGTTTGCTATAGAAGTTGAGATATTTACTGATCGATTCTGATGGCGTGGATGCTGAATACCAAATGAGGAGACCTTCTTTTTTTCTTTTCTAACCTACTATAAAACTAAGTGTTATGTGAGCCCACGGTAGGGATGGGAGTTCATTGCGTCTCGGGGCTAAGCCCCATACGCCTACAAGAAAAGGGAAATCATGCAAGAAGACATGCATCTCGGCAAAGAGGGACTGGGCTGCCATGGCCAGATTTTGGCCATGAAAACCTCCCTAAGTGTAGTTATAGCTAAACCATTATACTCAGAAGAGAAAGGGAAAAACCGGCATAGTCAACGTAAAAACCATTTCGACAGGAAAGAATAAAACTATTGTTACGTGCATTATCAGATTTAACAGAAAATGCTACAGGAAACAGATGGGTAGGAACCATGCTATTTATTAGTAGGTAGGGAAGGTGCTAGTAGAGAGGGGGCAGGTCATCTTTCTTTAAGTTGCGCTGGCCTTTAACCAGAGTAATGCTTGCACATCACTCTGGTGGGGGGAGTAGCGCGATTGGGCGTCTTCCCTCCCCTCCAGAAACCGAATCCCCAGTGGATCCTCAAAACTTAAACGAAAAATAGAATTAGGTGTCAGTGAGTGCCAGAAGTCTAGCGAAAACCGACTTTTTTTAATCCGTCACAATATGGTAATTGACCTGAAAGAAAAAATTAAGCTTAATCTAGACTAAGGTTAAGTCCACGAGGACTGTACAAGTAACTGTAAATCAGTGAGACTAACAGGTTGTCTAATGTTAATTATTAAACTAAGATAACATATTATATGCAGTCTGTAGCCATCGGTAGGATTACTCCCGTATGCCTGACTGAAGGTAAGCCATACAGACATACAGCTGCTAATTAATTAACTATATATATATATACATATATTTAATCCATTACTAGGATTAATCAAGTATGTCTAATACTATGAGACTATCCGGCACAGTTGATGGATTATTGAACTATAGATAATATAGATATTTATCCTAAAAGCTGCGCAGATGCTAACATAATTGGCCTGTCTGTGTGTTACACGCAGGGCTAAGGGGGCCTGTGCGCCAGAAGCGATAACTGAGGAGACGTGGGTTTTAAANTCATAAAACTACTTTAGGTAAACGAAAGAATAGCGTTCCTCCATCCCCGCCGCCTATCAGCAGGGAATGTGACAGCTCGCAACTCACAGCTACTCGCCAGTGATTTACAAGCATTGAAAAGATGTCAATTGGATTAGAATATAGAAGTTTTTACTTTCACAGTGAATAGACTGCGGAAGAAAAATGTTTTTCTTGGGTCAGGCAGATATTAAATGCGTTTTATGTTAAAGCACCTGATTTTAGGTGGCTTCAGGTAATACAAACTGTCTTTGTGACCTACCTTTGAGAACACAGACAACACCCCATTTCAGTGGGGAAGCGAGTTCCCTCCACCCTTGTTCATTTGATCGGTAAAAGAGAATTTTTATTATAGTATGTGCCACTGTTTGAACATGTTTACTAGGGTGTCCATTATATGGCAAAAAAAAAATTCCTAACGCATATCTTCTATATATTTTTTTCAAACTACTGTTGTTTACTCAGATACGAAATTTTGCTCTTGTACAATGACTTTAACACGTGCCGACTATGCACCAATGTTTTTCAAAATAGCCTTTTTTTACTCCTCCATGATATGTGGCTAGATCATAGAACAATTTTATTTTTAGGTGTAATATGAAACTTAAACAACAATGAGCACTAGATAAGTAGATTAGACACCAAAAAACACCAACAAATTAATGTGAATATTTTCTTTTAAAAGTCTTCTTTTCGCAGTCAGGATACAGTTTTCTGTGTTCTTGAACACGGCGTAAAGGGTACTGCTTCTGTTCTTCCTTAGCTGTGATTTTTTCCATGAAATTCTTGAATATGTTTGACAGCTCTTTCAGCTATATCATTGACTGCCTTCAGAGAAAAAACTTTCCCGTTCTAAATGAGCAACAATTCTCGCCTTGGTTTCTTCAACGGCCGAATCATCAAAGAGTGATAATATAGCTATTTCCTCACATAAATATTACAAGTGTTGGCAAAACTTGCTCAAAGCTGCTTGGGAAATTTCATTATCAACGTTTTCGTAACCTTTCAAAGTTTTCAAAAAGCACAAATCTTGATAAGGTGATTTTACTGCCAAACTACATGCAAGCCAGGGCTTCACATAAACTTTTACAATAAATGAGCAAAAGTCTCTCAGTGCTTGTTTTTCCTTCGCGCTTATTTTGAATTGAGACTGCAACAAACATTGTCAAAGAGTAAATAGAACTAGCCATCCACCGCGCTGGTTGCATTGCACCAGGAGGTCTTATTTACAGTTTTGTCTTTATCTCCTCAGGCAAAGACTCTTCGTCAGAGCTGAGAAAACTACCATGTAGTTCTTGATGTGATAACTCGTGCGACGCAGCAAGTTTTATTCTTCTTCTTCCACTTTTCGTTGCCTTGGCATCTCTTCTTTCTCAGCAATTTTTTTCATCTACGCCCACCAAGCAGCCCGGACGACCTGGTTCTCTCTGTCTCAGTAAGAACATTTTATCTTCCTCTGTTTTTATTCGTTCGAGGGCATCGGCGTGTGCGATATCAAATAAGTTATCTCATTCAGTTTGGAATTTTTCCGCCCACCGTTTATGAACATCTTTGGATTTCGTACAATTTTTTTGAAACTCCCGCCACACATGATAAAGCTCCACAAGTTTCTTTACACATTTTGGAAGTGATTTCGTGGGTATTCACACCTTTACCCATGAAATAATGCACTCACGAATAACGAGATTTGCGCTTTCACTTACAGTCAATTTAACTTCTCGAGTACTAAAAAACAAAACTGCAAGAACTTGTCGATTTGACAGTAGTTTTGCACCCGTTTTTTGGTGGTTTGCCTCCCCGACTAAGTAAATACTTTTTTTAGCACTTCGTAATTCCACTGACTTCTTCGAACAATAAAACAATCCGTGTTAATGTCGCAACGTACTGCATTAGAATGACAACAAAGTGAGTGCGCGCTGCCCACGCGCTGCTTTTCTGGCGTAACTTGTATGAACATGTTCCGATGCAAGTCGGCACGGGTTGTAGCACTCCAAATGAGTTGAAATTTGCTGTGCGAATATTTTATAGTAAAACGATAATAAATAGGCCCTATGCATAACAAAATTTACTACTTAAAAAATAAGGCACAGTCTAACGTTTACATAGAAAAACGATGATGCTTAATTTGCATATTTTCTTGAAAAATGAATAAAATAACGTGCATGATTGAGGTTTATTTAAGTCATAAATCATTCTCAATTTAATTTTCATTATTAATTTTTATTTAATTTTTTTTTATATTCTAGCAAATACATTACTGATATTTGGTAAAAACAAAATTATACAATTAAAAGAAAACACAAATATTAAGTACATATACACACTCTGGTACTACAATATTCATTAATATAAATATATAGACTTTGACACACTTCTCTTTTGATACAAACATTTTTCACTTGCATTACTAACATAAAAATTATTTACACTTTCACATTAAAAAATTATGGTTACAAACTATTTACAATCCCACTACAATTTTATTTAAAATGTATTAATTAAAAATACTATGTATAACTTGAATTTGTGTAGTATGCATTGATATGTCGCAATGTTTGTGCTTACCTCTAGTCATTGTAGGTTTTAAATTATATGTGTATACGCCAACATTCTTTGCGCATTCCGGTGCATATAGCACTATATTTTGATTTAAATCTTGATATGTCTCTAGGTAATGAGGATATACTTAATCCTCATTGGCAAGATGTGCAGTATCTGGTGTCATATAATACACAGGACATTTTTTTATGAAAGTAAGAAAACTGAATTAATTCATGTGATTTCTCGTTCGACAAGGCAAAATCTGTAATTTTAAAATGAAATATAGAATCACAACTTTCAGAAAACTGTGTAAGGAGTCCATTGTTCAATATTCATACTCAACAGTAGATTTATCAAGTTTGAGTGACATATATGAGCTGCTAGGATGAAAGTGTGACATAATGATCCCACCGTAAATATTCAAACAATATTCGACGGACTTTAAACCGTTCACTGGCCAACATATGAACACGTAAAATTAGCTGTGAGACAGCTGACGTCAGTTGGAAAGTCAAATTATATAAGATTATATTTCAAAGGAAAAATATGTTTGTTTTTTCTCAAACATTAAAAATAGTTCAATACATACACATGAGTAATTGAGTTTAGTATTTCCCGTCTCTTCGAGTTTAGGAGTATCCATTAAAATCCTATACTGCGAGCAAGAAAAGTTTGTGGGGTGAACTTTTTTGACCTAATTTTAACCTTCTTTGAAAAAAAAACTCTCTGATCATACACATCTACTCACTTGTAAATTCGAATAAGTAACATGTGCACCTAAAAAAACATATTTCGAAATTCTTTAATGGATCTGGCGACCCTACCTAAAAATGTTATGTTCAAGACTCTTTTTTTTTTAACAGAATGTGATGTACAAATATGTACTACATTCAGCCCTACAGCCCTCCTCGTTTTTTTTTTAATAACGTTTGAAATGTATAGTTTGCACAGACTAACAAAAGGATTTACACTATCACAAGCAGTAACACTTCTTTCAAGAACCCGCGGTTTACTACTTTCCATAATGAAACCAGCCTTATACATACAAAGAAAAATTTATGTCATTTTCACAAATCTCTTTGAACATATAAAAACACTTAGGTATTTTGTATGTGAGACAGTGCAATCCGTGTTCGATCATAGGGTACTTTACACTCAGATTATACTTAATTCTTGCAAATTAGACTTACCACAGGTACAAGGTGATTGACGGGTCCACACAGGTTGGGTGAGTGCTGACATCACTCGGAAATGATTGGTGATAATGAACTGGCAGTTAGATGCTCAGGAAATTCAAGCAATATAACTTATTCTTCGGGGTTGGGATGTGCCGCAGCACAAATAACGAACAATATAACAAATTTCAAATATGTATATTTTATTCAAGGTTAACAAGAATATGCAGCACCATATGAATCATAAATGAATTGATCAATTCTAAAAGTTTTAAAGATCCACAAAATAAACCATAAGATAAAATTCGTTACACCGAAAATTCACAAAACTCAAAAGGCTCAATCAAGTTGATTACAATAACAAGCAATATTCTTAAAACAATCAAAATACAAATTATTGATTTTACGGATAAGTGATTTTAAAAGGAGCCATTAAAATAAAGGAGGGCAGCCTTAGAAGCCCAGTAAATACACCTTTACGTAAAAACACATTTTAAGGTCTCCATCAAAATATTTACATTAAAGGTTGCATCGGTGGAGGCAGTCAGTAAACCCGATCAAAGCTCAATCGAATAACAAATAAAGAATGACGACGTTTAAAATACTAAATAAACTACGCCCAGAGCATGAGTCGTGGAAGCACAGAAAAAGCAATTAAACTTGAAATAAATATAAATGGGCAGCAGACATATACAATAAACTACACGTTACCACAACTGGAGCACACAGCAATGCTAGAATTAAGTTTAATCGAAACCACAATTTAGTTGGCGACTAAAACCAAAATTTCAAAAATGACTAACAACGCCACACAATTATTAAAAACACTAAACAGATCCAAAGAAAAAAATGCTGCCACCACGACTCACCGTTTCAAATAGCTCTACTTTTAGGCCGCTCACAAAACGATACAGTGATAGCACACGTCCCAAGGACGACTAAATTGACAATTTAAGTCATATTGTAATTTGACGCAGCTGTAGCAGGCATCGACTCGACGGAGCTCTCACATTGGATAGGCGTATAATAAAGGTAGCACAAGACAAGTAACGACTTATATTAACTTTCGCCATACTAAAAAAATTATGATGCACAAGGTGTGGAAATCAAGGGAGGGAAATGAGGGGAGGGAACAGGAGGGGTGCCGAGCCAGAAAAGGAGACCACCTTACAGAGGAGAAATTCCAAAGACGAACAACGGGGCATCATCACAAGCCCATATATTACACACGGGCGGAAATGAGAGATTCCCTTGTGGGAAAATAAACTTCTGAATATCCCCGTCTCCCACTTTATTCCATTAGATGCGAATTCCGGTTTCGGGTCTTTCGAGTTCGTACGTTATTTGATCGTCACCATGCAGTACCAAAATATCTTCATTTATACGTAATATAATTTGGTATTTTAACGAAAAGGGCATTCTTCTCTCTCTAGTCTCAAATATCTAACAGGACAATCGCTTTCATTGTATGATGTTGCTTTGCCAATCTTAATTTCTCGATATAAGTCATATGTCATGCTCCAATGCTTGTTATCATTGCACACTTACGTTTACAACACACCCTTCGTCGTATGGTTTAAAATATACTCTCCTTTAACCTACTTGCAGCACTTTGTACTCTGTCACTGGATTGAATATGCACGCCATGTTTATATACGACTGAACTATCGTCTTTCAGCTTCTACCATGATGGCCATATTGGACATTCCACCATATTTTTATTAGTTGCTTAAATGAAAGCTTTCGATTTCACTTCGGTAACCATACACTTCCACATACCACACAGAGCATAATATGCTATATTATAATTTACGTTTTTCATGGTGAATAACCAAAGTATGCTTAATTTTATCACAATTTTCCATCCATACCAAGAGGATACCTAAACTTTCTTGGCATAACGTATACTATTTGAACACATTTCCTCGCCTAAAGCATCGGTTATTTATTAATTTACACTGCATTGTAGAAGGGTGTCTGGTCTCAAATTAAACACTGCATATGGACTACCTTTACATTCACAGACCTCTCCGTAAGTGTATTAGGGATTTATCATTGAAAAACATCAGTGCTCTTGCCCATCACACTTTTGAATTTGTAATGGTGCTTTATCATTAATGTGGAATCATACTTTTTTATGCCCAATAATAACACTCGCATACTCTTGTTCAGGATTAAATTTCTCCATTGTGTGCTTAACAATACTAAAACATTACTGCGATTCGGGAATTATTTATACCTCATTTGGTGTAACAGCTATATCTAATTCCTCCCCCATTCCCTCGGTATCCAGTATCGACTTCCTTCGTAAGAGTTGAGAATTTTCACCTGCACATATAACTCACTTATTTTTTGAAAGATAGACAATTATACTCTTTCTAAATATCTGTTATTTTAAAAGACCATAAATTTCTTTCAATATGTTTTTGATATGCTCCACACACGAAATTTCCTCGTCTTTGCAAGTCCACCGCCAGGCTGACGAGATTTAGAGGGTTCTTTGGATAGGGAGGCAGGAAAGAGTGTTCACGCGAAATTACGACTCTCCCGAGTAGAGCGCTCAATCATTTATCATTTAATGCTCTTGCCAGTACACTATACAACATTGTATATATATCACTACATTACTACCTTAGCTGCAAACACAACTGCCCTCCATCCCGGTTCAACACACACTGATGGTTACCTCCCAAACTCTCGACAGATAAAATCCCCGGGTGACCACTATCTCTCCAGTGCGCCCCTGCGGGAATGAAAGCCCGCATTCTTCACAAGCCTGAGCATAATTCAGTGCTACAGGTTCGCGCACTACACTAACCAAGAACAGTGTTTCTAAACACACTTGTTACTTTTGTCATAAAGTAAGTCATAAGCAGACTCAGTGTACGAAGAAGCAGGGTGCACGTTTCGCTTGTGGCAACAAGCAGCATTTGACAAAGGACTGTCAGAAAGCAGTAGTAGTAAAAATGACGAGGAGTTAAACTAGAAAGGGGTTGCTAGAGTCACAAATTCTAGCCCCCAATAATAGTTGTGCCTGTTACATCCGCTGACATTTCTGATAGACAGAATAAAGAGACTTGGTTCACTCAGTTACTTTTAAGGGTAAACCATGCTACTTGTTATTGGATACAGGTACTAAAATCTCATTAATGTGGCACGGGATGTTTCAAGGTTTGCAGAACTTGTCTACACCATAATTTACAGTTACATGCTTGAATGTTAGGAGTGTAAGAATATTGGTAGAATGTGATGTTGACATTTTAATCTACAGAGATGCATATACATTATGTGTCCATGTGGTCGAATCATCGTGTAATCAGTATGACGGTATTTTTGTCTTAGAGTTCCTGAAACTCAACCATGCAACTTTCAGTTTAGCAAAGCAGAGACTTTACCTTAGCAACAAAACATGTGTTAGGAAGACCATCTGATAAGGAGTCCGTATGTATGAAAGGTGTGGGCATGGTATTAGCTAACCTATCTCTACCTACAGAACTCATTCAGGAACCTGTACATATGAAAGCTGATCAGAACTTGCCACCAGGCACAGGGAAGAGAGTCCAGGTAAATAACGTTCTCCTAGTGTGTGTTGACAGTGATTTTGTTCTGGTCGAGTTTGTTTTCAAAAATTAATTCCTCAATGTCAAGCACTGTTATGTTGCCAGAAGCATCAGCCATGTATCTTATATTAATGGTAAAAAAGTTGTACCATTGGGCATTGTAAATATGAGTCAAGCAGCAGTAAATATTCCTTCAGGTACTAAGTTATTAAAAGTGCAAGTTTTGGAGCCTCAAAATATGTCATGAGGTTAATCCTATAGCAGCCACAGAATTAAATAACCCTGAGACAGTTAGTTTGAGTATCACAATTGCTAGAAGTGTTACGTAAAGTGACTCTAGTCACTTCAGTTTATGTATATATATATTCGTTTTAGTTATCGAGTTTTCATAACCTATGTGTTGATCAACATTAAGTAAGTCTTCCACGATTATCCACTTTGTAAACCAGTTGACATGAAAACAGTTCGTTCCTTCGTGAAAACCACATAGGCTTCCTACATAATTACACTGCGACATTTATGCTTAATTTTACTTCTTTTTATAGGAAACCCACTACATATATACACTGAGGTGACAAAAGTCATGGGATAGCAATATGCAAATATACAGATGGCGGTAGTATCGCGTACAAAATGTATAAATGGGCCGTGCATTGGTTTGGCTTTCATATTGTAGTTAAGTGATTCATGAGAAAAGGTGTCTGACGTGATTATGGCTGCACGACAGGAATTAACAGACTTTGAACACGGAATGGTAGTTGGAGCTAGACGCATGGGACATTCCATTTCGGAAATGGTTAGGGAATTCAACATTCCGAGATTCCCAGTGTCAAGAGTGTGCCGAGAATACCTAATTTCAGGTATAACCTTTCACCATGGACAACGCAGTGGCCGACTGCCTGCACTTAATGACCGAGACCAACGACGTGTGCGCAGAATGGTCAGTGATAACAGACAAGCAACACTGGGTGAAATAACCGAAGGAATCTATGTGGGACCTACGACGGACGTGTCCGTTGGGACAGTGAGGCGAATTTTGGCTGTACTGGGCTATGGCAGTAGAAGACCGACTCGATTGCCTTTACTAACATCGCCTGCAGCGCCTCTCCTGGGCTCGTGACCATATCGGTTGGACCCTAGACGACTGGGAACCCGTGGCTTGGTCAGATGAGTCCCGATTTCAGTTGGTTAAAGCTGATGGTAGGTTTCGAGTGTGGCGCAGACCCAACCAATCCATGGACCCAAGTTGTCAACAAGGAACTGTGCAAGCTGGTGGTGGTTCCATAATGGTGTGGGCTTTTTTACATGGAATGGACTAGGTCCTCTTGTCCAACTGAACCGATCATTGACTGAAAAGGGTTGTGTTCAGCTACTTGGAAACCACTTGCAGCCATTCATGGACTTCATGTACTCAAACAATGATGGCATTTTTATGGATGACAATGCGCCATGTCACCGGGCCACAACTGATCGCGATTGGTTTAAAGAACATTCTGAATAAGTCCAGAGAATGATTTGGCCACCAAGATCGCCCGACATGAATCCCATCGAACATTTATGGGACATAATAGAGAAGTCAGTTCCTGCACAAACTCCTGCACCGGCAACACTTTCACAATTATGGACATCTATAGAGGTAGCATGGCTCATTATTTCTGCCGGGGACTTCCAACGACTTGTTGAGTCCATGCCACGGCGAGTTGCTGCACTTCGCCGGGCAAAAGGAGGTCCGACACGATATCAGGAGGTATCCCATGACTTTTGTCGCCTCAGTGTATTGCAGTAAAAGATGGGTGTTTGTATTTTGCGTATGTAAATGATAAACAATACCAATTTTAGGTTATGCGTTTAAATTTTTGCGTTTCTTTTTACATTAATTTTTCATTGAACTATTTAAAAATTTTAATGTACTGTTACTTCTTCATTTTTAAAGTTAACAAATTTTCAGTTTTGGTAAACTCTACTCACGACAATTTCATCAACATGTTCAACTATTAAGTGTTTGTATTTTCGATTATTTTATTTTATGGCGCTATTAAGAAAGTGAATCTATGTATAGTGTTAGTAGGTTAACCATTAAAAAATGATCTTCCAACAATATTTACATTCACATGACACACATTAACTGATATGTTATTGACTTGATTTGATGACTTGTGTAACTAACTGGCAGGGTAAACTTTCTTTTCATATTCTTACGTGGATACAATTGAATCATTTTGTATAAAATCAATATCAACATTACTATGCATTCAACTTGTCAAAGTATTCGTATTAAAACGTAAAAAAAAACGTTACATTTTCAGGAACTGGTAGCTTTATGAAAGATTCCATGTCATCGAGTTCTTAAGAGCCAACTGGTATATCAATCTAATAAGTTCATGCGAGTAGTGTTGCAATCTTGTATTCGCTAACGATAACCCCGAACATTGTAATGCCTTTCATCACCGATTCTCAATGCGAAAGTTTGATTTTCTGTATCAATATTAGGAATGTTGTTATATGTAACAAATTAAACAAAAAATATTTTCCTTTTACAACATAAGTTCAAGTTCAAGGTGGGAAAATAAACTGAGCTCAGTTGAGACGAATTTCTGCTTAAAACATTTGTAATTGTCGTTTTTTGTTACTAACTTTTTTAAGGAATGATTAGGTTTCTATATTCTACTTAGATGAAGTATACACACTCGTTCACAGTTCAATGTATTTGGTAATTGTTTGTTTCCCTAATTGTAATTAACGCTTGTGTTTTCTAATTATCTAAGAATTTATATTGGAGGTCGTAAGTCGCCATAACTGTCAAAGAAGATTGAATGAAACCCCTTTTTTTTCTTATTGCGACCCAGTGAGGCCCGAATATCTTTTAGAATCTAAAATAACAATCATTCACTCACGAAAATATGGTTTTATTGGCAATTCGTCTCTCATGTAAATACATTGAAAATAAGGTATTTTAATTTTATTTTGGCATACACACTGATGTCAATGCCTGTAAGAGTGCGCGGTAGAAGAGATCCAAGTATTTGTATCATATCATAAGTATTTTTGTCTTGTGTACTTTAAACAACCTTGACCTGTATTGTAGGGGTGTAGGTATATTTCATGTCCATCAATTGAAATATTCTTATGTTTTGAAAATATCCTGCTAATGACCGGTGTTAATCCAAGTAAAGAACCGATTGTTGTTAGTGAGGGATGAACTTTGTGGTGGTAAAACCACATTTCTTCACATTTTTCAGATCATCCTGTTTCCGACCACATGTCTTCATTATTTTATAATATTTCATAGTGTGCCGTGTTTCCAAAAAAGCAAATGTTTAGAAATGTTTGTTGGATTTAAAATTTTGTTCGTGTTGCAGTTATTTTGGTATAACTCAATTGAATTAAAGTAAGTTTGTAGGGATTATAAGTAAATGGATTTGTAGTAACTTCATTAATTATTCCGGGGCTTTGAAATTTAGATTTACATGCCAGTTAGCTGCACAGGCAGGCAAGAAGGCCTCCACAAAACACATAACTGTCTGGAGAACGCCGTTTGGCCTCTCTTTTGTTATTGTATGTCCGGATGTTAGCGTGGCAGTTTATCTTACCGCGTCTCTCCTTTACACTGTTTCGTCGAGCTTGCATTTCCGTTCCCGGCACTGTAAAATTTTGCGCTGTGTCCTTAGTCTGAAGACATCCCAAACTAAAAAAAAGTGCCCTTTCCAACGTCCGGAGCTGGATTTGTTCGTCCCTGTGCCATCTATCGCCAAGTCTGAAACTAAATATCTAGTGTATCTTTCTACCAGGTATGAACTATTTCGTGTATTACTCCGCGTAGGAAACGCTTGTCCAGGGACACTGGAATACGGTACTTAGTGACGACTAGACGCATTTCTTGGCAGCTGGAGCTGTTTTGTTTTCCGAGAAGGGTGTAGTCACAGAGTGCGCGTTTACCAGTTACCGCAGAAGCTAGTTTATTTATTTTAAATGTTGTTTAGTGTAAAATATTAATTTTGGTGACTAGCAGTGTGCAGACATGCATACCTTCAGGTAGCACCTTATAAACCCTTTTTAATGCGTAAGTTTCCTACAATGGATTTTTTGTATTATTATTTTTTAAGTGTTAGGTCGTGTTTCTAATTCTGGTTTAATTGAAATCTCTGTCTTCAGAGGCTTCTGGATGGATATTTGAGACGTAGTTCCAGTTGTATTTCCGTAACCACAAATCTAGTTCTTTATATTGGTTTGAAATTACGAAATTTCACCTACCCAACACCATAAGTGTGGGGACGGACGTGCGCTGTCACAGCATGGCGTTCACCTGCTAAAGTGGATCATATTGGGGTCCGGATGTACTAGAACACGGAACCGATAACAGATATTAACATAGCCAAAATATGTTGTTGGTTTTTTTTTTTAGTAATTAATTGTTTTATAAGTCGCATGACGGACTCTTGAAATATTTTCAACTAAAGTTATAATTTCGTAATTCCTGAGCAACTTGGCATCTCATATGCGATATTAAATACAGCAACTTGTTAATAAATATTTGGTGTTTATTTGGCATTTAAATTAATGATTTGAGGGGCCCCATTTATCAATTTTTAATTTCAAATTAATTTTCAATTTAAAAAAAATATATATTGCATCTGATAGAAATTAGCGATGGCAGTTTTTTATATCATGGAGTGCTGTATAGTATTTATTTAATTGTTTTATATGAAATAAATATCAATAATGTAATTTTCTGTGTATACGTATATATGTATATATATAAATATATACATATACTTCCGATTGCAAATATAAATGTCACAAATCTGCTACAGAAAGAACACTTTCTTTTATTTGATTATATTCCTTAAAGTAGAATTGTAGGAATGTTACTCTGATTAACTTTTACAGACTATTATATCGAAAAAAATTTCAGCGAACTGCAGTGATAATGATGTGTGCCACAGTTTTCCCAGCATGCAATTTAAATTAAATTCTTAATATAACAAATTGTAGCAGTTTATCGTTTCCAGTAGTGGAACAATAGTATGGTACCACATACCTCTTTAGCTTTCCAACGCAAACTTTTTCCAACAACCCATTCACCAATTTTTTCACCAAGTTTTTTATTGTGTTTATTTATAATATTTTGTTTTTTCTCAGCTAATATTGTATGCGCGACGTGACGTATACTGATATTGTTTGATTATGGACAAAATATACTGTGTGGTTTACAAGCATTATCTAGCGAATTTACTACCTGTTCATTATGTAATAGTCGCTTACCAAGATAAGTAACTGGTCCAGTCAACAGTAATTGTACTTAGGCAAATGTAGTTCCAAAAGTGAATTATTAATAAGTGAAATTAAATTACCGCTACCTCTCTTGATACATCTACAAAAAAACATTATTTAAGATTGTGTACATCCTTATATATACACACACACATGCACTAGCGAACCGACCCAGCTTCACCCGGGTACAATTGAGTTTTACAGTGGTACACTAATAAATACATTGGGAAAAGACAATTAATTTATGTGGCAACAGAATTATAAAATTCTACAATGATGGCCTAGGTTTTTAACTGATAACGGCAACCCAAAAGTAAGGAAATATTTTTTACCCGATAGCCAAGAAGTATGGTTTTTTTTTTTTTTTAGTTTAGCTGTGCAAATATCGCGTAGTTACCACATTTTCGCTTTCCAGCATCGATGTATGAAAATCAAACCGTTCTTATATCAAGTTGTAGCGTTAGAAATAAGTGTACCTAGGTACTACTTCTTGCGCTTGGGTGAGGGATCTTAATCAATCGCCAAAGTTAAGCAATGTTCCTAGCGGCACACATTTGGATGGGTGACCGCATAGTGGCGTAACATCTGAGCTCTACCGTGCTTCGTAGGGCACGCTAATAATTCGGTCCCGGTTGTTATCGATTGATAGAAGTCATTAAGCCATTTCAGAGGTCCTTGGGTGGCCTGATAAACTCTGACACCAAAGGAATAAAATATTTCGGTCACGTTTCCAGCCGTTGCATAATTAAGTTTTGTTGTTATTCCACAGGAACCGTACCATTTTCCGGAATAAATAGTGTCATATGTCCTATTCCAGGACCTAAAGTACCTGCATACCAAATTTCATCAAAATCCGTTCAGACGTTATGGAGCTGAGTGATAACAAACATTCACACAGACTTTCGCATTTATAAAATTAGTAGGATATATATGTCGCAGGGACATGATAAAACCGGAGATTTGATCAAATCCCTAAGGGAGATGATCAATTCACGGAAGATGTTAAAATGACAACTCTATGGGGTGATTTCCCTAAAGAAAGTAAGTGATTTGATCAAGTCCCTTAACTGTTTTAGTGAAAAGATGTTATACCAGAAGCTGGTAGCCGCATTACCTATAAAAAATTGCCGGCGAGCCTTGAAATGACCATAACACCAGTAGTGAACCTTCCTGCTGGCGCTGGGGCTCAGCCACGGTGCGTAATTTATGGCTACGCTTTGGGCGAGTCCTGACTTCTTTATTTCATCTTTTCACAAAAACAGTTAAGGGACTTGATCAAATCACTTACTTTCTTTAGGGAAATCACCCCACAGAGTTGTCATTTTAACATCTTCCGTGAATAGATCATCTACCCTAGGGATTTGATCAAATCTCCGGTTTTATCATCTCCCTGCGATATATATATACGAAAACAGGATGTAAACGAATGCTAATATGAAAGTTATAAAAAAGTGAAAATCTTCCAACATATTAGTAACTACAAAAACTCAAAAGCTCAGTGTGCCTTTGCCATTGAATATACGAGCTATTGTAAGTGGTCCGTCTTCTTGTGGTAAAATGTGTGTAATAATGTAATTGTAAGAACATCCAAATGGACTTAGATTTGAAAACATGTATTTATTTTTAAAAATATTAAAACAGGAAGAATACACACCTTTAAACCATATTGTACCTGCAGTTGTTTCCCATACTCTAACAAAGATGACATAGTTTTACCAAAAGAAAGTGTACCATATAAGATTTCCATATTTGATGACGTCTGGAGTGTGCCTCAGGTGGGATACAGAAATATTTTAGAATGGGAAGACATTCTAATGTGGATTGTTTTTATCTCTCATAGAGTTATGCCAGAAATCCAAGACGTAATTAACGTGATAGCACAACCATGTTAATAATTTTCAAATTACGTACCTTATTTCTTTAACTTATATACGATGATCACATCAACAGTAATATGACGTTTAGCAAGTTTAAGGTAATATGCTTTTACTGTTGGCGAGAGAAATTTCGATTCATTGTGATAATACCATCGCTACCGAGATATAATAGGCGTTACAGACATATTTTCGACAGTTTTATCATCCCTGACAAACAATAAGTCTTTCAAAATTCGGATAGAGTTATATAAAACGACCACATGACGATGACTATTTAACCAAAACTAGCAACGGAAATTGTGACTTTAACGGACATATATTATATGACCTCGGATCTTCTGTAAAATATTTTGATGCGGCAAATAAACAATTTGTTGAATATTTAAACACGACTCTAGAAGTGCTCAAGACACAGACGTCAGATATAGGAGAATGAATCACTAACTTGTCTAATGAATTGTATAGTGTTTATAAAAATACTATAATAATCTCTAAAATAAAAGTAAATATTTTGGAGGCTATGTAAAATAGTGAGAGTAGACTACAGAGAGATTTAGATCAATTATCGAGTGACATTGGCATAATGATTAACACGATTATAAATTCTACAATTATAGACAAAGTTGAAGAACTGATACGCTGTGATGAAATTACTAACAAAACTATAACTTGATTTACTAAATCTGAGTTACAAGAACGGTGTATCAATATAATATCTAAGCTGATAATTTTATGAATCATCTTTAAACATAAATTACAGCAAAATTTATGTTGTGTTAAATAAGGTGGATAAATTAGAGAAAATTCAGAGGCGAAGTATTGTTGCAGTTTGAAAACAAACAATTTGAACACACTTTTTTCTGTTGATCATAAATATAAATATGTAATGCACAAGTGAAAAAACCTCAAACAATGTCTAAATCAAGATTTTCATTATATACTATTATCACAACAGTGTAAAAGAAGTATTTGCATAAAAATATTCTTGAATATAAATACATTTTTTTAGTGAGGAAGTATTTAAACCAGTCACTTCAAGGTTGGAAAATATACATGCAGACATTAATACACCAAATATAGCAGGTGATTAAAAAAATCAGAAAATCAGAAAATGCAACGAAAAGAAGCAAATAAAACTTATAAAAACAGATAAGAAAAAAGCACCTGGTAGACTGTCTGCTTTAACACGTAAATATCTTGCATTAAACAGTAATTTCACATTACGCGACACAACTTACGGTGTTTACCATCATGGCAATATTTGGTTCTTAGGAGACTCAGTAATAAAATTTGTACCCTAAGATAAAATACATTTAGGTGAATATATGAGGTGCAAACGAAGGTGTATATGAACGATTATTATATAAATGGAATCAAATTGATATTCATACTCCGATTTGGAAAAATACCAGCATTTGGTTAAACTAACTAACAGTCATTTTAGCAATAATGATACTTCGTTGGGAAATATTAAGTATTTGAATGACCCGAAATTGAGATTATTAAGCAATTACAATGGTGGTGGGCGTTTTAAGTAAGACATAAGTGCTAAACTTTCACGTGTTTATTGGGATAATTCCAATGAGTTGGTAAATCAACTGACATTTTTCATTGTTTCTATACAAACTGGTAGTAATTCACCCACGCACAATATAATATCGATTATTAAAGAATTAACAGAAGCTAGTTACACTTATTAAAATTAAATTTAGTAAACTCGCCAATGAACTACATGCCTTTAGTGGTGTTAATTTTCCTACACGAAAAATTGTTACATTTGGAATGAACGATTATTTCAGACTTATTTTTGTGATGTATTGTTATTCTTAAAATATAATGGGAATTTTAAGTATATTTTAACTATTAAATATGTGTATTCAAAGATCGCTTGGGTGTTAAATATAAAAACGTAAAAAATAAAACAGGAATACAAGTTACCAATTCAAAAGAGGTGTAATTAAAGCAACATGTTTATATACTCTTGCAAACCGACAAAGGAACAAACTTTCTTAATGTTCATTATATTAAATTAATTTTGAAAAATTTAATGAATCATTACACTACCTATTCAGATGAAAAGACCTCGAATGTGGAATGTTTTAACAGAAATTTAAAACATTTACTATGTTAATATTTTACATGTAGTAAGACTTAATATCGGGTGATTATTTTGCCGGAAATTATGACATTCATTAACGCAAGACATAATACCACTATCACTGCAAAGCCTATTAATGTGAAAGATAATTCTCTATTGAAAATCGTTTACAATACAGTAAAGTTTTTTGAGAAACAGAAATATAAATTTAAAATTGGGGATTTTCTTCGTGTGTCAAAACTCAAAGGTGTTTTTGAAAAAAAAATTTGGTGAATTGGTCTTCTGAAATTTATAAAATCAGACAACATCTTTAAGAAGGAAATGGACTTATGTTAAGAGGTGATTGTATGAGCCATTTTGCAGGGTAAACATCAATAAACTTATGTCCTATTCACAATGGTATCCGAGTTACACATATGTGACACGCACAGCATCGTTTCTCAGAGAATTTGTGGTGCGGTATCATTAATAACCAACTCATTGGTCTAGTTATTGTAGTGTGATGCAACATCGCGTCCTGTGGTGCTCATTGTAACATACTTCAACTGAATGAGTAGTATTGTAGGCTGATATAGGCAGATTAACTTCATACATTTTTATTTGCAGTGCCACTTTATCCAGTCAATAATTATTTCCATTTTTATTCTGTAAGCCAACCTTGGTGTATAGGTTGCCAGGAAATTTGTTGATTTTTTAAGACAGCCGTTTCTTTCCACTAAATGAAAATTAATTTTTATTTTAATATTCATGATTTACTCCAATAAGATAAAATATTAAAAATGATTTAATGTGTATAATTATTGTTTTCAACCTACATCTCTGCCACTCGGTTGGTAGGTTGATTTAATATAATACTTAAAACTAAGAATTTTTTCGTACTTTGTGTCCAGTTTCACATTAGAGGTCTCCGAAAGTAATACTCTAGAATTAAATCTAGCCTGTGCTTAATTATTTATTGAAGTACTTACCTGTACTTCCATGCATGCCATTTGGACAAAGTTCTAATATTCTGATTTTTAATTTCATTTGAGAAATACGTATTAATTTAAGCAATATCATTTGGATATATGAAGTATTGCTTACTTAAAGAATTCAGACGAACCTATGAATTCTGGTTGCCGTACAGTAGACAACCGTCTTAATGTAGAACAGTATCTTCACTTTCTGCAGAATCCGTTGCCAGAGAACGTGGAGGACATTCCATAGGCAACAAGGGCTGGAATGCACTTGCAGCAGGATGAAAACCCTGCACATTCCACACGACCAGTGGTACAGTACCTAAATAAAACTTATCCTGGCCATTGGATCGGCCGCGGCAGTGCTGATACCTGGTCATCGTGGTCACCTTACCTTACTCCACTATATTACTGTGTGTGGGGTTAGTTGAATACCAACGTCTATAAGCAAAAAGTGCCAATAAAGGAAGGATTGCTTGCTCGACTGTTAAATGCTTGTGCGCATATTAAAGAAGAATGGGCACCAGCTTCGATTAGTAACACACCATCTGACTACACGAACTGAATTTGGTTTTGGTATTTTGGTACATGTGTTGTTAAGGGAATTAGCACAATAAAACCCAAAATGTATCGATGTGTTCACTTACTATCACCTGTACCGATCCCATTCCTGTCAGTTTCACATAGCTGTACTTCGGACACCTTTGCGAATAGAGCATATGTTTATTGATATTTTCCCTTCAGAATTTTCTATACCATCGCCTTCTAATGTAAATCCATTTCCCCCTGAAACTTCCAGTATCTGTGAAACACTCATATCCTAGAGTATATTACATCGAATCTTATGTTGGGGATCCAATTAAGGGATATTTGTGTGGTCACGAATTACAAAAAAAGTTAGCATGACTCATGAATCTTTGGTTCGTTGGAAAGGATTCACAAAAATGCATGAGTCTTGGCTGCCTAATAAAATTATTACACTTTTAAAGTCGTTAAAATTGTTTTTAGTCGACAGAATCTTCAAGACCTATCAATGACTTAAATTTTTTCTGGATGGTCAATCTGACTCGTGTTGTGTGAAAGCAGCTCGTAGAAAGCGATATTTTTTCTTTAGGGCCGGGTTTTAAAATAAGCATTTGTAAATAAATGTAAGCTTTGGCTTTTTTGTGAGGCGAGAGTTTTCTCTCTGCCCGTAAGATGAGAAAATGTTTCTTCCTGAATGTTTTGCCCCCTTCATCCTTTCTGAAATGTGTTCACAGACCACCCATACACAAGGCAGGTATATTTCCATGAGAGTTTATAAGGACGGAGACCCAGTTTTAATATCCTACATCTATATTCCGTAATATTGGTTGTGTCGTGAAGAGATGGTTTATGTTTTCTTTTAAAATGTCGCAATTTCCATCTAAATAAAGGGAGGTATTCGAGGACCTACCTGTTTTACTAATGGATACAACATAGGATAATGCTGGTTTTGAGTTTTGTAATGATTTGGTGGTGGTTCCAAACAGAGCCCGGCAAAAACCTACCCTTTTGGCCCGGCCCTGTTCGAAACTCGGATAGGTACGGCCGGGCCGGGCCCGAGCCATGCGCGTAGCATTTCGGGCCAGCCAAACCCGAGAATAAATAGGGTTACAGGCTAGACCGGGCTGTAATTCTACCGGGTCGGGCTTGGTGAAATTGATTTGGGTAACGGGCAATTATCGGGTATGCCCGACCCGATATAGCAGGATATCGTTGGCCTCAGTCCTCATATGAACGGTCGGTGAGTATATCCTGTTTATACATAGTAAACGTAGATTGGAAATACATTAGTCCCAGAAAGTACCTACAACGTATATTATTTAACTATATTACTATGTAAATGACAAAGTTTTAGCTATCACTCTTGTAATACAACTAATAGAACACACAGTATATGACATTCTTTCCCATATCATGGTATCATATTAAATATATGTGTAACAAAAGCATGCGATAAAGTACCCATAAAACTCAAGCATAAAATGTAATCACCAACGATTTACGATTCCGTACAATGAATCGGCTTCAATCTATGCATGCATATGAGCATCACTGTTCACAAAGTACAAACATTATAACATTACTACAGTTTCCTGTCAGACATTACAGTATGCGTTGTTATTAATAAAGTGAAAAATTAACCAACACCACTTTAACAGAATGATCGACATCCTATGCTTGTTCGTCGGTTTGCAAAAATGCATCCCGGATAACTGACGTAGAGTCTACAATCTCTGGTTTATGTGCATTTCGATGTTTCTGTATGATGTACCTAGTGACACTGAATGCACTTTCACTGGATACACTGGACACAGAAATGACTAAATTTCGTCGAGCTAAATGTGCAATCAGTGGCAGTGTTATTGCACGTTCTCTCCATCACTCAAGAACTACACACTTCGCTTTGCTACACGGTAATACAGGAAGCGGCAGAAATAACTCCCGAATGTTAAAGGCTAATAAAAAATACACAAACCATTCTAGTCAAAATTTTATTAAACCATCTAAAATAAATATGTTTGCCATTTAGTTTGAATTATTTTTTTTTATTTTTACTTAATTTTTAAACATATCTTTTTTTTATTTTCACTTAATCTTTAAACATAATATTTTTTTACTTTTCACCTATTGTTTAAACATTATTTTTTTTTATTTTCACTTAATATTTAAAAATAATATTTTTTTTAATTGCCACGTAATTTTTAAACATAATCTTGTTTTAATTGTCACTTAATTTTTAAACAGAATCGTTTTTTTAATTTTCATTTACTTTTTAAAAATAATCTCACTCAAATGCCGACCGTCACTGTTTATACATGTCTGAAGCCTCACTCTGAAATCACGCATTACTCTACTCTTCATCTCTTGTGGAATTTCCGCGATTTCGTGTCGGATAGCAGCTTTGAGTTCATCGATTGTCGTCGGTTTGTTTTTGTAGACTCTACTCTTCAGGTAGCTCCAGAGAAAGAAGTCACAGGCGGTTAGATCGGGTGAACGAGCTGGCCACGGGATGTCGCCTCGCAGTGAGATTAAACGCCCTGGAAACATTTGTCTTAGGACTGCCGTAGATTCTCTTGCTGTGTGAGCGGTGGCACCATCCTGTTGAAACCATACAGCAGGATTTCCACGTTCATTCAGTTTCGGCTCCAGGAAGTTGTGTAGCATCTCTACGTAACGATGAGATGTTACTGTAACTGTTCCTCCTTCCTCCTCAACAAAATACGGGCCTATTATTCCAAAGTCTGCTACAGCACACCAAACAGTGACACGTTGGCTATGGAGAGGCCGCTCATGAAGTTGCCAAGGATTATTTTCTGCCTAATATCGAAAATTCTGTTTGTTGACGAATCCTGATAAATGAAAATGTGCTTCGTCACTTGAGAGCACAACTGCGTCTGTTGGAACGTTTTCCAGGATAGCCTGACAAGATGCAATACGGTTGGCCCAATCACGTTCACTAAGTTCCTGCACAACCATGATTTTGTACGGATGAAAGTGGAGGTCTTGGTATAAAATTCTTCTCACACTACGATCAGATATTCCCAAGCTTGCAGCGTGCCTACGGGCTGGTCGTCTTGGAGATTTGGTAGCTGCTTGTTGGAGTAATTTAACGTTCTGTGGAGTTCGAGCGCTGCGAGGTCTACCTGGCAGTGCTTTTTTTAAAGCCAAACCTGTGACTCTAAAATTTTTAACCCACAATAGAACGGTTTTCCTGTCAGGGACTGTACCGTGCCGACCTATTCCGAAGCGTGTATGAAAGAATCGCTGCGTTGTGATTACAGAATCGCCATTTTAAAAATAGGTTTCAAGGACGAACGCTCCATGCTATGGTGGCGACTGAAATGGCAGCAGTGGTGCTGCACTATGACACAACCCCAGGCCGCATACCACCACTAGCGCCGAGCGCATGGCGGTGGCAAATTCAGGAGTTATTTCTGCCGCTCCCTGTATAAGATATGTTGTCACCTCGTCGTCACAATTCCAGTATTCATCATCGGAGTATTACCAGACTTGCAGTTCGCACCTCTTAGCTGATATATCTTTGTTAATCACTGGTTCGATATCCTTCTTCACTGGATTAAGATCTGATAGTAGCTTAGGCACTTCTCTATGCACAGATTATCTGTCACTGTCACTCAGCTTGCGGAGTCTACGATGAGCAGGACTCCAAAATGCAGCGATTTTGTGCGTCAAAAGGTTATATGAATAAAGTTGAGCAGGTGCTCAAATGTTGAAAACCTTAAGCAGGTAATCGCGTTCGTATGAATAAAATGGGACATGCTCACTGACTTAACTGAGCACCTGCTCACAGTCAATCGGCAATTCTATTCATACCAAATTGAGGATGTGCTCACGACGTGCTGAGCATGCTCAAGTAGCACCTCGAGCGAACCTGCTCAACTTTATTTACACGACCCACTGTAACTTTACTCTTTTCAAGAATGTACTGGTTTACACGATTCATTATGTGACCGATTTCAGGTGAGTCATCCTCACTTACGTTGCAGCATTCGTCGAGGGCATGAATCCATGGTACAATTAAATTAATTATGCCAGTGCTCTCTGCCTCGATATCTTTTGAGGCTATGTAGAAATTGTCCAGGAATGTTACCAAATTCATCCATAAGAGTTTCCTCCAGTCCATCAATACGATGTTCCTCACTGCTATTTTCTAGGACACGATTAACTGCTTCCAGCTGGGAATGCAACGATCGCAGCATTATAAACTTCGAGTTCCATCGTGATCCGACATCTAGTTCCACATTATGGGGAAGTAGGTTGACAAGACCGGATCTTTTCAGATATGACATTATTTTTGCAGTCTGGTCGAGAACATCCTTCATGCTGGGAAGGGTCTCTTCCTAGTACGTATCTTCAAATGTATTCCGCAACATTGCGTTATGGAGATGTATGGCACAATTCTAATACTTGTTTTGCCCTTATGCCTTAACTATGTTACTCCCTTGATTGGTCACAAAAACAGCACTTCCATGGTTAACAGCTTAAATACCGATGGACGCCAGCCATTTGAATATCTCATTTTTTATGTTTTCACAAGTTTTTTTTGTGATGCGGAAAACCGCACGTAAAGAGCACCCTGTTGATAAGATCCCAGTCTTGAAGGTACTGGATGGTTATACCGACATAGGCATGTTTTGTCATGTCATCTGTCCACATATCTGTGGTGAATGCCAAATCGCCATACTGTAATTCTTGGACGATCTGAGGCAGGTATTACTCACATAGAATGTTGGCTCTGTCAGCTATACACCGACAAACNACTGTAATTCTTGGACGATCTGAGGCAGGTATTACTCACATAGAATGTTGGCTCTGTCAGCTATACACCGACAAACAGTGGTAGGATGGGGCAGAATACTACTAGCATCCACGTTGCCATAAGATGCTCTCAAGTTAACTAGGGTATCGACTAAGCTTATAAACCAGTCACAGCAACACTATCAATAGGTCGTACATCCATAGCACAGAAATCAACACCATTTTTCTAGCACAGAACATTTCACTTTGCTGTAATTTTAATAGCGATATTTCGTATATTCCATGACCGATGTAGTAAACATAGTATCCATTTATTTTCCACTGCTGCCTGAGTTATTTAAAACTGTACAGTATAGTTGTGCATGGTGGTTAATATGGTTAGTGGCATTCTCATTGTTAAACGTCAACAGTTTCTCACACTCTTTACAAACCACAAAACCTTGCTTTCCCCATTATTTATGACAACTAAACCTCATCCAACAAAATTCAGTGAGCCAACCACTTTGTTTTTTGTTTTCCACACTTGACTCGCCAGTTTCGTTTTCACATCCGTATAACGTTCCATTTCACCGGGAATAACGTTAATTCTACTCAGATTAGTAACAAAACGAGTTTTCTTATGAGAGAGTTTGGCATAGGGTAAATGTCCACCACTAAGTGCGCAGTGTTCCAAAGAGGTCATATTTAATTAAACTTTTAAGCTATTTGAGTAATAAAAGAGAAAGATTTTACATAGTTACCTAAGATTTGATTAATGATTATTGCAACTATTTAGTTTTTTTAAATATAGAAAATATAGAAAATCCGGTACGCATGCGAAACTAGCACTTACCAAGAGGCAAAAAATGTTATTTACCAAAAGTCGAGGGATTGTAATCGACCCATCGAGATGGCACCGCGAACCACCACTCCAAAGACGGCGCAGGAGGAACAACCCTTCGATTTGTTCAGGAGTTGTAAACGACCCATCGAGACGGTGCTGCAGATCTCCACTCCAGAGTCGGTGTAGGATGTCGCCCCCTTAAAGTAGGAATTAGGGGAAATCCTACACTTCTACGTGGGTGGCAACCTCATGTTACCAGCATCATTTTGATCTTCAACAACATATCGTTATAAATGTGTAGATATGTTAACGTATGTCAACGAGTACACATCGTCGACATTTCCTCCCCCTTGTTAATGAAACGGATAATGAAACGCTGACATATCAGAATGAGTAGAGTTCTCCAGAAGTGAGGGCTATAAGCCCTGATTACATGGAGTCTCCATTTTGGTTCACCTGCCCCATCATCCATTCCATTACCCATTTCAACTCATTCGATCACATACCCCATCACCTCTGTATAGTCCTATATCTCCTGCATTGCCTTTACCTATTCCATCTCCCATTCCACCGCCCCTCTATATTTCTGTATCTCCCGCATTGCCATTACTTCAATTAACACTATCACTCACCCCACCTCTGGCCTGTAAACAAAGTGTATGATTTTATCTGAAATGTCTACGACAATATGCAATTATGTCGGAGTTTACCCGCACATTTACTGAGCTGCAGTTAGTTTTAGATGAAAAAAACGACATTTAAAACATTTTAATGTCAACTGTTTTAACGACAACAATTTTTTATATGATTCCAAATTTATTAGTGAATAACAAATCCTTCTTATTTAATTTTTTTTCGAAAGCATTATTTTAATACAATATGTTTANCCAAATTTATTAGTGAATAACAAATCCTTCTTATTTAATTTTTTTTCGAAAGCATTATTTTAATACAATATGTTTATATACGTACACGTTTACAGTTCAGTTTATTTTTCTATTGCCATATTCAATATTTTACATTTTAATCAAAATTACCATTCTGCAAAATTATCTTTTGCTTAACTCAAATAACATACATACAAATAAGTTTACAATTCATCTATTTTGCCAATAAAATATACATAAGCGATATATAGCACCCTTGATATTCGTGGCATTAACTTGACAAGTAGGNATCTATTTTGCCAATAAAATATACATAAGCGATATATAGCACCCTTGATATTCGTGGCATTAACTTGACAAGTAGGCAAAAATTACAATAATTATTTCCTTTCTAGATTCACAAAAATTATTTCAAATAATTTACATAATTTAGTAAAGTGCTCTCAAAACTAGAAGAACACAAACTGAATAAATTTTTATTACAAGATTTATAAATGCCGAAACAATTTTAGCAATTTATTGAATGGAATGGCTATTGGAGAATCAGAATAGAGGGGAGATGAATGTGCCCAGTAAAGCCTCCTTTTCATAAAACTAACAAATAAAATGTATTATAAAAAATTCCATATAAAAGATTTATATTTTGGCGGAGGCGAATGTCAACGCGTCCCTCCCGCCCATATATTCCTATACAATATTGTTGGTTTTAGTGAGCTCTACCACCCCTCAATGTTTGTCCGATGATTTTAGAATCATCCTGAATATGATGTCTTCTATTTTACGCACTAGGCAATCACGAATTGTGTCTGATTGTGATATGAAAACATCATTTTGCATTGTTGGTGTTCCGAAGTTACAATTTTCACACCACGGATAACAAATAATGTCTGAATCTCCACGGAGATTTTCTGGCTAAAACTCATAAACATATTTCATTTCATGTGAGGCGAAATAAATAATGAAATATTTCTGAAAAAATTGGTTGTCTGTAAAGTCGGTTTACTGACGATAGTTGAACGTGACAACGTCTTAAGAAAATACTGATGGAATGGTAGCATTTTTCAAAAGAAAATTTTAATTTCATTTGTTTAATAGATTTGTATGTATATAAAGAAGGAGGTAATTGGAAATCACAATGAAATTGATCAAGTGAGATTTATTTGTACGCATAAATACAATTATGTCAATTTTTTTTTTTCAATTTAATAGTTTTTACAAGTATAAATGTGCGTTGAGCAATTGTTTTACAACTTTTAAACATGTGTAATATTTAATTTCTTACAATCTGTGTTATTCTGTTGAGAATAGGACGATGATAGGAAAAGTAGGAAATGAAAGGGAGTGTTTCGAGTTTAATGTGTCTTGAAAAAGTCAAATCGATGGTGGTGCCTCCTAGTGTTGTTGAGTTATTAACGTCTGATGCACAATCGACATTAAACATGTCTTTCATGAATTTGATGAATGTTTTTTCGCTCGTTCCGCGCTCTCGCTTGCACTTCAAGCCTTACATGGAACGCCTCAGAGCGAGGTAACGCCGCATGAGTCATGTTTTTTCGTGCGTGCAGCCGGCTCTATCGAATTATAAGACGTTGTCACGTCAAAAAAGATAATTCTCTTTAAATGTCTAATGATAACAGGGACTTACTTCTAACATTATACATTCACTTCCACCTGTCATTACAAATCTGGCAGAAATGGTTTATATTCATTCTGAAATCAGACACCGAGAATGGGGTAGAATGAGGTTGGCACACACTTACAAACCTTGTTTGCTTAAAAGGGAAAGTGTTGTCTGGCGATGGATGAGCTGGGTCACTGGAAGGCGAAGACTGATGGATGGGTCTAGTTGCCCGTCAGACCCTGCAGGGCTGCTTGCTTGCTTTCAACTCACTGCAGACAATGACGTTGATTGCTTGTCGGAGGTCTCACCTGTTGAGCTAGAAGTAGGACGATCTCATGGTCCACCGCATGCACTCTGTGGCACACAAATTTCTTGCAGATGCAGGATGTTCAGTACATATATATAATCAAATTACTTTCGACTCTATATGCATTAATAATAAAATTTGTGCTATTTCATTCTGCCGACACATACTTTCTTAAAAAGCCGAATACATGCTGTGACAGAGAAGAGGATGCAACCCGATAAACACTATACAAAAATAGATTTCACCTTATATATTAATGTCATATACCCTATGTATTCACGGACTGCCAAGATGGCGGACATTTAACAGTTTAATATTAGCTACTCCAAAATCAGTTGTGTTTAGGTAGTCGATGGTCAACATATATACTTTTTGTGTTATTACTCGCAATTGTTACATTTACCTAGCATAATTACATTCACTTTCTGTGCCTAAATTAAATTTGTGTATTTGTTTACTTATTGTAAGTACCCGGTATGCTTGTGATAACTGTAACGTATTCATTATGCACTCAGTAATTACACATAATCACTCTCGACGAGCTCCGAACCAAGGACCAACCCACCTCGTCCAACCCTCCTCTCGCCCCACTCTCCGAAATGCGACACAGCTCACCCAACCCTCGAAATATTTCAAAGTCCCACAAATATAGCTTAGGCTCTACATCGGCCGAAAGGGCCAATCACAGCACATATCCTTAGGGACAGTGGAACCCATCAGCCAACCACAACACACCTCCCAGAGGGTTGGGGGAAGAGGGAAGACAAATTTTCCAGGTTAAAAGATGCCACCACTTTAGGGTCCTCCCTTCTCTACCTCCTACACAAGTTGATCGAATGTCCCTTATGCTACTATTGACACACTAGCATCGTAGCACATCCTTAGCTCCCAGTACTAACCGGCCTCCACACAACTCACGATTTAATTTTAGTAAACCCTAATTTGTAAATATATAGACACATTTGCTTAAAAAAAATTGATCGCCATGAACGAATCGCCCAAGTGCAAAGAAGGTTGCCACACAGTATCGTCATAGCCCGATAGTTGTTCCATTTTCATTTAATGTGGTTTGCTTTCGTGGACGTGCCAATAGGGGACATACATGTCCCTCCATCATGTATAGCTGCAAGACAGCGTATAAGGACTTTGTAACTAAGAGCAGCATGAACCACAGAGTCAAGTTCAGTGAAAAAGCATAATTCCACGACGCACATTCGACAAGTTTTGTCCAGCTGTATGAGTTTGAGAAGGGTCGCATAGTCGACCTTTGAGACAGAAAGTTGGACATTTCGGCGCATTGCTTGCCACTTGAACCATTCTACCTACAGTGTGAGTTGGTGTTGTATGCAGTGGGAACATGTTGTCACACACTCCTGTCGACCCCAGCAGTTCACAAGATGGGAGGATCGTTTTATCGTGCGACAGGCTGTACGCACTCCATGCACGTCACTGCTCACCATCCAAGGACATGTCATAGCAGCTAGAGATATGCCTGTGTCTACCAGTATCATATACAGGAAATTAGCACAGTAGAATCTGTCGTCACAGCGTCCCTTTCGCTTTACCATTACGACTTCAGCATCGCCAAGCATATGTGTCCTTCTGCTGGCAATAGGCAGCATGGCACCTGCAGATTGGCGACGAGTAGTGTTCAGTGACGAATCACGGTTCTATATGGATACAGACGACCACCGAATTTGAGTCTGGTGATATACTGGACGGCACTGTGATTCATGTGTCATTGTAGAGCAGCACACCCCACTGATAAGAGGTGTCATGGTGTGGGGTACAATTTCTTACAATTCCTCCACCTAACTGGTGATAATAGAAGGATAACTTATAGTGCGGCGGTACATACAGCAAATTCTGCGACCATGTGCACTCCCCTTCCTGGTGCAACTTGAAAACCCCATTTCTCAGTATAATAATGTCTGGCCTCGCACAGATTGAGTATCTCTGATCTGCCCTTGTGAAGTTAACATGATTCCTTAACCAGCAAGTACCCCAGACCTCTCGCCCATCGAGAAAGTTTCGGACCCACATTGGGCGGCAAATTCGGCAAAGGCAACTACGGCGGATTTGGAGTGTCAGTTGTGCTATCTGTGGCAGGATCTTTCTCAAGAGAACATCCGACCTCTGTATACTTCCATGTCTGACTGTATTGCCTCCTGTGTCCATGCTACAGGTGGTCCAACACAACACTAAGTGCATCATGCAAGGGTTTGTCCCCTGCAATGTTTGCATGGTGTGGTACAATATTTTGATGTTTTCTGTATACATACTACTATGTCCTGTGCTTGTACACACTTGCATGCTCCTGCAATGGCACCTTCGAGGTAATCAAATTTTTGCAAATGAGTGTTTATAGCACTTATGAAGTGTTATTTATCTAAATACATACTAATTAATTACAAAAAGTACATACCTGTGCATCTATTTCGCTGCAAATTAGGTATTTGCCACATGTGTTACTTAAGTCATATTAATGTCGTAGTACTTGTAGGCATACGCAGTTGCAGCTGATTTTTTGGCCTTATATAAGCCTACTTAATGCCGTCAGGCTTAGTGGAAGCAGCTCGCACAGTAAATATCACCTACAATTAAAAGTTAACATGATTGCGCATTACCAGGAATTTAATACACACAGAACCGTTCAGCTACACCACATAGGCCGACAGCAGTGACTGTGACTTCAGCAGTCAAAGTGTGTATTTTATGAATACATTATGCTTATGTGCGGTTTGGTTTTTATGCAGGTGTTCAGAATGTTAGACACAATTGAAATATTGTATAATCAGATATTCGTTTTTGGATGTTTAGTCAGCAGCATATGAAAAAACATGTAATTAATTTCTTGTCTGGTAAATACCAAGTTATTATCAGCATTCATGAGCAAAATAAAATGAGGTATCCCGTTGAGCTATCCAAAGTATAGGACTTTTATAAATACGTCAGTGGAGGTCTTGGTGGTGGTTATCAACGCAACCTATCAGCAGACTATATCTTCTCCAGCATTGTTAGGATCCTGTTGACATGTCATCCCCTCTCCGCTTGGCTAAGAGGCCAACTTTGCAGGTCTCTTACACTAGGCAGCAGACTATATCTTCTCCAGCATTGTTAGAATTCTGTTGACATGTCATCCCCTCTCCGCTTGGCTAGGAGGCCAACTTTGCAGGTCTCTTACACTAGGCAGCAGACTATATCTTCTCCAGCATTGTTAGAATTCTGTTGACATGTCATCCCCTCTCCGCTTGGCTAGGAGGCCAACTTTGCAGGTCTCTTACACTAGGCAGCAGACTATATCTTCTCCAGCATTGTTAGAATTCTGTTGACATGTCATCCCCTCTCCGCTTGGCTAGGAGGCCAACTTTGTGGGTCTCTCACACTAGGCAGCACCAAGCAGACACTCGGCACGCGAAATTGTCTAGTTTTATTTACCAATTACAAGGAAATTGAATGCTGCGAACATTTACTTTTATGATACCATTTTGTTCACCAAATGTGGTTTTTGCTGCAGTGGTTTTGAAATCTACAAATTACTGATATCTAATCTAACATTCTGGCATCAACTTGCTCATTATTAACATTTTTACTTGCTGGTTTACATAACGATATTCAAAATACTAAATGACAGAAACAAGGAGTCATTACTTTTCTTGTCCCATAAAAATTACGGATACTGTAGCTAGTATAGTGTCAAAAAAAACAGCATAGTTAACTGTATATATTGCCAGTTCTTTGGGAGGGGATAAATACAAGCCTTTATACTATGGAGAACCAAAAAAAAACTTTTTCATGTACTAATATTGATATTTTTCTTCTTTGCAGTGGGTTTCATTCTGGATTAAGCCTGAAGCCGCCCCAGCTCGAGTGACTTTGGGTGTGACATCTCTTCTCACTCTGTCTACACAACATGCAAAGTCACAAGCTTCCCTACCGCCAGTATCATATTTAAAGGCCGTCGATGCTTTCATGTCAGTATGCACTGTGTAAGTACGAATTAGTTCCCTGCCTATCTGCAAATAATTTTTTTAAATTGAAATAGTGCATGTGAAATTTTATCTTATGAATCCTTTTTTGTGAAGTCGTGGATGAAAATTAATGGAAATTATTAGGTTGACATGTTCCCACATTTATTCCAAGAAAAGTATTCCACGAATTGACTATCCATGGAAACAAACTGTTTATTTAAAAGTTGATACTTTTCCTTCGTTCATGATATCGCACTCCCAGTAAAATGTTGTTGTAAATCGAATATACAAGTTTTTGGAGAAATGCATTTGAAGTGAGTAGTACCGGACATCCCAAATTTATGTTTACACTTTTGTACATTTATAACAGAAAAAGATAAAGACAATCTGGAAGTAATGCATGCATTTGACCCTATATTTAAAACATTGAATCTTGTATAACTATTTGCAGCCACGAGCAGCACTACAATTTTAGAGAAAATTGTGAATGTGACAAGGTTTTCTTTGAGCAATGTAAGTGGATTGTAAAGTTTTACTGGAAATGTGTGAACGTGATTGAAGTGCCGAGACGATGATGTGACAATTTAAGAGAGTCTGAACTCTATGTGATGTGAAGAAACTATGGTGCGGCAGGAAGAGAAAGATAATTGACGAAGGAAGTGTGAGGTCTGTGTTGCACAAATTTACATGTCACCCGGGAAGTTGAACTCCATATGGCAAGTTGTGTGGGAGTCAGGTGTTAGTAGATAAAGTGTTCATCGCATTTTAAAACAAGAACAGTCAAAGCCCTACATTAGTATGTTATTTCATATTATGAATAAATACGACCCAGATAGGTGTGTGGAATTTTGTGAGTAGGTTGTGTACATGTGCAACAAAACGAACATTTTATTGATGTACAATCTTTAAATTGAATTGAACTGTCAACTGCCACAACTATGTGTAATGGGTCGATGAAAATCTCCACATTGTAGTAGAGCAAGCAGTTAATTTTCCTGGGTTAGCAGAGTGGTGTGGAATGTCTGTTAGTAAATTTGTTGGGCCAATCTTCTTTGATAGAATATTGACAGGTGAATGTAACACTACCATTTTGGTGGAAAACATTGTGTCATCTGTTAACCAACTCTACCCAGATGACTATTGCTTTTTCAAGCATAATGGTGCACCACCACATAACCACGGAATGGTTATGTCTCTCCTGAACTGGGCGTGGTATTTGGCCGAAAAATCATTTGGTCGAGCAGGCGTTTGGCTGAAAATTTCTCTCTCAACTCACAGACACTTGAGAGAACAGGCGTTTGGCCGAACATTCTTTTGGCATAACAGGCATTTGGAAGAACAGTCATTTGACCGAACAGGTGTTTGGCAGAATATGTATATCGATATACGTCTACAGTTCGAGTGTGTAAAATACTCGCTACTCTTCTGTTCGTCGCACATAGGTGGTAGCGCTTCCTACAATCTTAGAATCGCATCCTAAAAACATGAGTCTGCCTTACACATACCAGGTCATGGAAATATTACGAATCTTTTGCGATTTTTATTCTATAATTGTAATGGCATAGGCAGCTGGCAGTTGATAGAAGTTAAGCCGGGCGTCGTTTTAAAAAAGGACTGATTTATAAGAAGCTTGAAAAAGTACTTGTAACAGTATGCATATGTCAGCAGTGATAAGATAAATGTTCGTACTCTGCCACCAAATTCAAAACTCGTTTCCACATCGAAGATGTAGTCAAAGTGAAAATGATCAGAACTCACGCCACACTGTTTTTCTTCCAAAGATGTAAGAGTATGCAGGATAATAGAAGTTCATTAATTTATATGCAATGAAAATAAGTGAATTTTAAATGCAAACCCGAATTCAAGCATTATTTTCAATTAAAATTACAAAAAGTTATTTAAAACAATATTGTTTTGTAATCAGGGCAAAACTCTTCAGACTTTTCCCAAGGCACCTAGCAGCAGTAATCAATGAATAATTAATAATCTGGTAGTTATGTAATTCTATGGATTTGTTAATAACAATATGTATATTTTATGTTTATTGACTCTCTACTTCAATTATTCTACAAGTTAACCTACTGGTTTAACATTTCATAAAAGGTACTCTCCATTGAATGGTTTTACAAAGTACAGTAGCAATGTTAATTAAAAGTAATGAATACAAAACTTCAAGCATTGCACCGATAATTAAATACTGAACAAGAGCTCCATTAATTATATACATTTGTTCCATTCCAGAACAGCAGCTACAGTTTGGGTTTGATATTTCTGAACCTAAATGTGTAGCGATATCAATACATGCTGGATTTATTGAGGTTGTCTAAGAAAATTAAGAATTATTTTTCTGTTTATGTAACAGAAATGGAAACTTTTAAGACCACATAAATGCACGGTGTCAAGTGTTACAAACGAAAAATATCTAATGAATGCTATAGTCTACAGGGCACTTGTTTAGTTATCACAGCTAATGAACTGTATGCTATGTGTTTGGCTATAGCAATATAAAACATTATCACCTAGACTAGTAACACGCTGCCCGGTTTACGGACAATTAACGCAAACAGATAATCCTTGAGTACTGAGCCTCGTCAGTGTACAACGCCGGCCAAAACCAACTTTCTTGTTCGTTATATATACAATTATGGACGCGGGGTCTGAATGGATCAAAGTCATGGATAGATGCAAAAACATAGTACGTGTAATTATTTCATGACTCATGAAACACAAACGGATAACATTGTTGTTATAATCAGTAATGAATTACAATGTTAAAAATCTAACAATCATCTCCGTTAACTATATAGTTTATGTGCAAGAATTAATAAGGAATAAGAGCTTGCATTGTAAGACTGTAAAATGAAAACAATTGATTTTCCCGAACTTTCTCAACTGTGAATTATGAATATGATTTGGGTGAGGCAAGTGTAATTTCATATCAAAAGTAATTTGTGTATTGCAGTAACTAAATAAATGTCTTCTTTGTGATTATGGGGCTGTGGTGGCTGAGTGGTTAGACTGCTCGCCTCCCACCAAGGCGAACTGGCCGTGTCACTTCCGGATTATCGCAAGTGTGAATCGTGCCAGAACGATGCCGCTGGTCAGCGGGTTTTCTCGGGGGTCTCCCGTTTCGCCCACACCTGCATTCTGGCGTTGCTACATTCTCGCCTCATTTCACTCTTATCGGCTCTCAAGACCTCGTTATTAAGAACCGCCCAGATCTCTCAACTTAGTCTTTGTTATTCTTGCTTTTAATAATAATATTTGCAACAAAGTAAACATGTGTTAGCTAATAATTTGCTATTTTATTTTAACTCAACGCAGATACAGTATTAGAGAAGTGTGATGAAGATAACAGAAAGCAGGAAGCTCGTGGCTGCAGCTCTCCTATACGGCTGAAATATTTTCGAAGTTAAAACATAAAAGTCTCTCTTTCCTGTGCACGTCCAGATAAATAACAAAAAAAAAACATTGTTTATAACATTTATTTACATCGAAAATATACTCAGTAAAGAAAATATTATGATTGAGTCATGTTAAAAAGATATAAGTAAAATTTGGAAATTATTTTAGTTATGATGGGTGTGGTTTTGAACGTCATTCGGCGGTGCGAGGCGCTGCTGATTTCCCTGCTCCCGTGCAAAAGCTGTGGCGAGGGAGAGCAGAAAATGGCGAGATTCCTGTGTTTCTGCGCGGCTCCGACCAACGCGAAAGACTGGCTGGAGGAGTGGCGGCCGTGCTCAGCCGCAGCAAAGCACTGAGGTGGTGCGCGTAACGCTCAAAACCTGAAAATAATTATCTCTGGCAACAAAATTGAGTTCTTACAAAGTAATGTTGTTTTGTTAAAGAAAAATAGCATCAATTTTGATTCAATAATACTTTATATTGAAAACTTTTATATATTAACTATTCGACAAAATGTACAAAAATTTGGTCAGTGCTAGAGCCAGAGAGCTCGGCCCAACGCACCGCTACTGACATATAGGGATATGTAACACATGAATATGTGTGTGTATATATATATATATACATATATATAAGAAAGTAGTACCCCTAGTAATTAATTTTCAATATGTATAGAAGGAGCTAAAATACATTCAAAATTCTACGATGATGAAAACAAAATTGGTAATACTGAAAAAACAATAAGTATGATAAATGACCAGAGAAGCTACTGTAAAACTGTAGTCCACATTTTTTGTAAAATTTAGCCGGATAAAATTTTGTACAGTTAACTGACCATGATTCACTGCAAATTGCATGTGGCCATTTGGAACTTTTTATTAAAATGCAATATATTATAAAGATTCTTCAGTGGTTGTGGTTACTATATCTCCGCGCTATTGTAGCGTGGAGGCCGAACGAGAGATGGTTTAAATCTCGCCTACATGAATTGATCTGGGTCGATACGCGTGCAGTTCGGAGACCACAGTAAACAGATTGCATAGTAACCTTTGGGATGTATGTGTATAAACGTACGATATAAATATATTAATGTTGTTATTTTGGATGCATGTGGAATCGGGTATTCGAGCATGTATTATTTTACTTAGTTACAGTTTCAATAAGCAAAATTAGTAACACACAGTAATATTTTTATACTTCCTATAATTGCTTCTGTGTGCTTTTATGTAAATGAAATTGCGTGCGGTAGACGAGATAATGTATTTAATAATTCCAACTATGTTGAAAAATAAAAATAAAACACCAAAAATATTACGAAAGTGATAACTTGCATTTTCAAAATATGTTTTAATGTTTATTTTATACCAGACCTAAAATCTTACACTTAAAGCCATCCGTTTTATTTTTAGCACATTCTTAATAACATTAAATCTACACATTTTTCCTAGCTTTTTTAACATATGACTAAAATTAAATGAAATCGCTTGGATATCACGAAATGAAATAATTGAATCGATTAAAGAAGTTCGAAAAATACAGTGTTTCTGGCTTTCAAGTAAATAATGTCCTCACTTTTCGTTAATTTTATGAGAGCCACACAAGAACTCCAGAAGAACAGAATGAAACACAAAATTATTTCTCATTCCAAAGCTTTCTAGAGCTTTATGCTTGGTATTCAATCGAATACAGTGACTTATAAGCATAATATTTTCCATTTCTATGAAATAAAATAAAATATCGTAATTATCTTTATTGGATAAATTTTATTCCATCTCAGAAGACGCAGTTTTACTTTTTGAAAAACGAGAGGTCTCCTATGGAGTCATGCATATTACAGTGACAATAACATGTACATTACATACTTTTAAAATTCATTTCGCAATAATAATTAAAAAGAATTAATTTCAATAATTAGGAATAAATCTCTTTTTAATAGCTATCTATAGTGTATATTCTAAACTAGATTCGTACTTCAGTCGTGAAAATGGCGAAGTCGGTACTGATAACCAAACTTTATGGAATATTTAAAGCATAATTTTAAAAAATTTCAATCTGCACTGGGTGCTGTTAACATGCCACATTATAGCCAACTGACAGATGGCAGCATTGATAAATACTATCTTAATGTTTTAGTTGCTTTTACTCACAACAAAAATTAATTTTAGTAACGTATTGTGTTGATATGCTGACAGTATAAAGTGATTTCAAATAATTGCCATTTCTTTCTTATAATCTTTGCTTTTTCGATTGTTCAGATGTGGATAACTCTTAGAAATGTCTGCTATTACACTCTAGCATGCTCTTTCCTCTAAATTTATATATTGCAAAATATCTTGTTCTTGCAGCATAACTGTTCGCCCATAAAAAAAAAACTTCGACGGAAATTTTATACTTGCTCCAGTTGGCTGTTGCCCCATGCGCCAACATAAGAAATGAAATATAAAAATTCCCTTAATTCACTAGTCTGTAATCGTGTAAGTGCCTCGCATGAGGGAATAAACAGTGAGTAAATATCTGTGAAAAAGATATCTTTTTTTTATTTCACTATCAACCGCCTATCGACCGCGTAATGTACCGTTGGGTCTTCTACCCTCTGGTGCACCGCACTCCTGATCATGGCATTATGGTGTTTTTGGCATGTGAAGCGGCCACTTAACAGTCTCGCGTGATAACTAGAAGCGTATGAGGGTGCCTACACCCTCGTAGGTAGGCATAGGCAAGGCTTAACAACTTTACCGACGACGTCACCTCGTCGTACGGGGTGAGCTCAGGAGAAGCCACGTGGGCGATTGGTCTATCCCCGAATGAGTATTTCATGCTCTTGCACCCTTTTCCATCCTTGTAAGTACTATGACACCTGTACCGCAAACCTAACCTCACTTCTCCCCGCTTCTAAGACCATGACAACCCGTCACTTGTAACAACTTTTGATATTCGAAACATTAGAGTATTTTCTATTGTTTAGAAACAAAATAATATAATTACACTTTTTTAACGATAATTTGAAATAGACTTTACGTATGCTAATTTGTCCTTGGAGAAAAACTCTGGTATTTCGTCATGTATATTTACTGCTGAATAGAAGTTCTTAGAACTGGTGGTTTCAAATACACATTTTAGAACGCCTTTCCTAAAATAATTATAATAACAATAATTATCAAACACATGAAATACATTTACATTTCGCAGATTTAATCATTTTAAGGAAAATATTTATTAACACATAGTTGCCTACCCCTCCTTTTTCTGGGCGCTGACAAAAATAATTTAAATTTGCTGGACTTTCGACAGTTCATAGCCTTTTCGTGCACAGCTGATATCACTACTCCAGGAGTCATCGGACAGAAACCAGTTTTGAGGTATGAAACAAATGCCAACCCCAACCTTCCTTTTGGACAACACTCTTTCTGTGGGATGCAATGTTCCTGGAAAAAGGGGAACAAATTTGGCTAAAGGTCGTTCTTTCTCTCCCTCTTCATCATCGTTTCTTCTGCCTCGCATGAAGTGAGTAAACTTCATACAGGACTGTTCGCCCAGTCCTGTATGCAATGCTTTCGGATTAATAAGATTTCTCAAAAAATTCCGTGACGACAATATCATAAAATGTAAAACAATATTTCTAGTGAAAAAAAAAGTTACATGTGGAAATTACAAATTTTGATATGATGGAACCATTAATTGATAATTTTTCTTTTAATTGGGTGTTAAAACATTTCGATACGTAAAATATAACTCACAATAATATGATGTGCGAGGGTCTACAATGCACTCCTTTAACAGCAGTGAACAGCCCTCTTAAGTCTCTCTTAGGTATTTCTTGCATGTAGACTAAGAGAATAAAAATACGAAATTTGGCACAAGGACGCAGGGAATCGGAGTTCCAAACTGTTCATGCTGTGTCATTCTCGTTGGCAAGCGGCTATCTTGTCCGACATGCTGGATGTCGGTGACCTTGATACTGACCTTTAACCTTGACCCTAGTCATTTTAACCATAAGGATTCCAGAAAAAAAATTTTAAAATAGAAAAAAAAATTTAAAAATTAAAAATTGTAAAATAATTTGTAAAAAATTAAAAAAAAATTTCAAATTATAAAAAAAATTATTAATAATACATTTTCAGAGTTTACCCTCCCTTAACCCCCTCCGAAACCACCCCAGCAGACGANCGGAGTTCCAAACTGTTCATGCTGTGTCATTCTCGTTGGCAAGCGGCTATCTTGTCCGACATGCTGGATGTCGGTAACCTTGATACTGACCATTAACCTTGACCCTAGTCATTTTAACCATAAGGATTCCAGAAAAAAAATTTTAAAATAGAAAAAAAAAATTTAAAAATTAAAAATTGTAAAATAATTTGTAAAAAATTTAAAAAAAATTTCAAATGATAAAAAAAATTATTAATAATACATTTTCAGAGTTTACCCTCCCTTAACCCCCTCCGAAACCACCCCAGCAGACGANCACCAGCCTTCAACACCACATTAACCCCTCACCAGAAAACCATCATCTTCACTTCCTCACCCCACCCACTCTCCATACCAACCCCCTCACGAACACCCACCATCCTACCCTCTCCCCACCTCTCCCTTTATCACTCACTCCTTCGTTCTTTCTGGAGGCTGCTTATCTATAGTTCGAACCCCTTCCTACCCTCTACCCAACTTAACTGACAAACACTACAAACATTAATACAGGGAGCGGCAGAAATAACTCCCGAATGTGAAAGGTTAATAAAAAATTCACAAACTATTCTAGTCAAAATTTTACTAAACCATCTAAAATAGTTATGTTTGCCATTTAGTTTTAATTAATTTTTTTAATTTTCACTTAATTTTTAAACATACCGTTTTTTTAATTTTCACTTAATCTTCAAACATAATATTTTTTAAATTTTCACTTAATGTTTAAACATAATTTTTGTTTAATTTTAACATAAATTTCAAAAATAATCTTTTTTTAATTGTCACTTAATTGTTAATTATTATCTTGTCTTAATTGTCACTAAATTTTTAAACATAATCGTTTTTTAATTTTCACTTACTTTTTAAAAATAATCTCACTCAAATGCCGACCGTCACTGTCTATACATGTCTGAAGCCTCACTCTGAAATTACGCATTACTCTCCGCGTCATCTCTTGTGGAATTTCAGTGATTTCGTGTCGGATAGCAGCTTTGAGTTCATCGATTGTCGTCGGTTTGTTTTTGTAGACTCTACTCTTCAGGTACCCCCAGAGAAAGAAGTCACATGTGGTAAGATCGGGTGAACGAGCTGGCCACGGGATGACGCCTCGCAGTGAGATTAAACGCCCTGGAAACATTTGTCTTAGGACTGTCGTAGATTCTCTTGCTGTATGAGCGGTGGCACCATCCTGTTGAAACCATACAGCAGGACTTCCACGTTCATTCAGTTTCGGCTCCAGGAAGTTGTGAAGCATCTTTACTTAACGATGAGATGATACTGTAACTGTTCCTCCTTCCTCCTCAACAAAATACGGGCCTATTATTCCAAAGTCTGCTACAGCACACCAAACAGTGACACGTTGGCTACGGAGAGGCCGCTCATGAAGTTGCCGAGGATTATTTTCTGGCCAATATCGAGAATTCTGTTTGTTGACGAATCCTGATAAATGAAAATGTGCTTCGTCACTTGAGAGCACAACTGCGTCTGTTGGAACGTTTTCCAGGATAGCCTGACAATATGCAATACGGTTGGCCCAATCACGTTCACGAAGTTCCTGCACAACCATGATTTTGTACGGATGAAAGTGGAGGTCTTGGTGTAAAATTCTTCTCACACTACGATCAGATATTCCCAAGCTGGCAGCGTGCCTACGGGCTGGTCGTCTTGGAGATTTGGTAACTGCTTGTTGGAGTAATTGAACGTTCTGTGGAGTTCGAGCGCTGCGAGGTCTACCTGGCGGTGCATTTTTTAAAGCCGAACCTGTGACTCTAAAATTTTTAACCCACAATAGAACGGTTTTCCTGTCATGGACTGTACCGTGCCGATCTATTCCGAAGCGCGTACGAAATAGTCGCTGCGTTGTGATTACAGAATCGCCATTTTAAAAATAGGTTTCAAGGACGAACGCACGATGTTCACCGCTCCATGCCATGGTGACTACTGAAATGGCAGCAGTGGTGCTGCACTATGACACAACCCCGGGCCGCATACCACCACTAGCGCCGAGCCCATGGCGGTGNTATGACACAACCCCGGGCCGCATACCACCACTAGCGCCGAGCCCACGGCGGTGACAAATTCAGGAGTTATTTCTGCCGCTCCCTGTATAATCTAAATAATTTAATTTGTTATTTCTATGAAAAATCTCGAATTTGGAAGTCTTCATTACAGAATACAGCTCAAAAGATTCAGGGTTATATTAACAGGAGTTCGTATATATCAAACTTCCAACATGAGCGTAACACTCAAGTCGCGACTCAGTCATCGTGTGCCAGACTCCCCCTTTTTATTATGCTAATCTACATGCAAGAAACACGTAATAGACACTTCAATGAAAAATGCTGGAATAAACCCCATATAAATACATATTGTATGAAATATATAATGTAGGCTGTTAGACAAATTATGGACGAAGAATAAAGGTGTTGTGAGGTATAGGGTCCACAGTTCGAATACCGACCCGAGATTTGGATCAATTTTAACGAAGTTCGTATATCATTTTCTGTCTGTTTACATGCTTATATGCACCCAATATACAGGGGATGGACAAAATAATGTGAACACTATGCAATATAGTACATTTGGTTGCATGTTGACAACACTGCATCCGTGTAAATAATGCGACGCGTATGTATTGCACAGTTTACGAGCCAAGTCTTGTGGGTTACATTTCAGTGTATTATACGCTTTGTTCCGCGACGGTTAAAACAAGCCATTGAGAAATGTGTGATCTCTCAGACTTCAAAAGAGGGCAAATCGTTGGTGCTCGGTTAGCGGGAGTGTCCGTGACAAAAACAGCTGAATTGTTTAACGTTTCACGAGCGACAGTATCCACGGTAATGACAGTATAGACAAAACATGGTAAAACATCATCGGCGAAGATGAATAGTGGGGGAAACCTAAAGTTAACTGACAGAGACCGACGAACATTAAAAATAATTGTTGCCAGACAACATAAAACTACCGCGGCAAAAGTGAAAGCAGAACTCAACACTCACTTGAGTAATACTGTTTCGACAATAACAGTACTGCGGGAGCTCCATAAAGCTAGCATTCATGGAAGGGCTGCAATTGCGAAACTCTTTATAACGGAAACCAACGCTAAGCTGCGAAAGAAGTGGTGCCACGATCATAAATCCTGGACACTTGATGATTGGAAGAATGTGGTATGGTCCAATGAATCATCGTTTACATTGTTTCCTACTAATGACTGGGTTTATGTATTGAGAACCCCAAAAGAAGTCTACGNAATGAATCATCGTTTACATTGTTTCCTACTAATGACTGGGTTTATGTATTGAGAACCCCAAAAGAAGTCTACGATCCGGACTGCCTGCTTCCTACAGTCAAGAAACGGGGAGGTTCCGTTATGATTTGGGCGGCTACATCGTGGTATTCAGCTTGTCCTCTCATTCACATCACTGGCCGGATTACTGCGAATGAATATCTCGACATCCTCAATGATGAAGTTCTTACTATGACTAGCATATTGCTGCCAAACACTGCTATATTCCAAGATGATAATGCGCCCATACACACAGCCAAAAAGGTTCAGTCTTGGTCTGAGGAGCATCAGAATATCATCAAACAATCGCCAGACCTCAACATAATTGAACCGTTATGGGGAGTTTTAGAGCAGGGAGTGAGGAGCAGATTTCCATCTCCAACATCATTTAAGCGATTGGTGGATGTTTTGGTACAAGAATGCGACAACGTTCAGTTGGAAACTATTCAGACACTCTACGAATCTATTCCGCGAAGAATAGGAGCTGTTCTAAAAGCAAATTGTGGCCCAACACCTTATTAATTAATAAATATTGTGTATATATCAGGTGTTCATATTATTTTGTCCATCCACTTTATACATATATTTGGGCAATTTCCAAATGTGTGGTATGGTGTTGTGACATGAGTTCGGGACCCGAATTCATGAAAAATATTTCCCTTTCAGACTTATTAAAAACATCTGGCAATTTTCCCTAGTGTTTTGGAGACTGTTTTAGGAGTGAAGAATAATGACGAAATGTAATTTTAACCCATAGGATATAGGAATCAGAGTGAGATAAAAGGTTCCCAATTCGTTTAGTGACGAGAGCGTCGGAAGCCTTTTAACGATATTGGTACATTAATTTCTCACTGTGTAGTATTCATGCACAGCTGACACAAATTTTTAAGCAATCTATAACAGTAAGGTACGGCGTCGGGACCTGAGTTTGAAGCCCGAAATCGTAAAAAAAAAATTTATTAATTTTCTTGTGGATTTCGAAAAAATCTCAAGGTTTTCTGAGTGTTGGAGTATGTATATACAAAGCTGTGGTGAACGCTGATAACTTAGTTGATGTTCAGATGTTAAAAAATTTAACATAGATTTAGAAGCATTCTCTGTCTACAGAATGAAGATGAATTGAGAATACGAAGGCGTGCATTAGAACTTAGCGATCATGAAGCCGTGACCTTCATCATCGTTACCTGATTGTCGTCATTGCCGATTCTGCGATAGAGTTTTTGCCTTCGGTCAAAATGCTCGTCGACCTAAGAAAACCACATGTACGAAGAGTCTTGTTCGTTCGATGACGAATTGCGACATTGGCCCTGTGCAGCTATGCAAAGCGATACACTGAAGGAACGCATCAAGATCTACAAGGATTTGTCTACTAAGAATAGGCAAGTATTGCAACCATTACCTCCTGCCACATCGATGGGAACTGATTCCACAGACGATTATGACGAGACAGTTAATGATGGCCTGAGTGACATACGACGTGCAGTAGAGTCAGTTCGTGTGAAATATACTGTTGCAAGACTTTCGAATCAATACGACGAACGTAAAAAAATTAATTAGCACTATTACTGGTTCTGATAGTAGATATAAAATGAAAATCTCAAAAATTTAACAAAATATAAAAAAACTAAAATTCTCAAAATTTTAACAAAATATTCAGAAACTAAAGTTTAAAACAATTTAACAAAATATCATGAATCTAAGAATCTGTTAAAATGTAAACTATAAAATATAAAAATGTAAAATAGAAAACATTTAAAACATAAAAAATTATTAATTTTAAAATCTAATAATATGCAATGACTGAAATTTTTAGTTTTTACAAATAATTTATAACAAAGATAATAACACTTTTCATTCATAAATCAAAAAAAAAAATTTCAATAATTTTAACATATTTATCACGTAAAATGAAATTAAAACTTTCATCCATTACACATTAAATTTTCTTTACCATACATCGTATCCATAACTTGAAATTTTGATATTTTATATGTTTTATTTAATCATTTAGTTTCATAAACTTAATTGAGCAATTTAACATGTTGAGCACTCTATACATCTTTATTCATTTATTATAAAAACTCTTGTTATATTTTTTAAAACAAAAATTATTTTTAAAAAATTTTGAGAGCAATATCATTTTTATAAATCTCAAAAATTTAACAAAAATATCATGGAAATTTAATTTTAAAAAATTTACAAATTATCAAAAAATTTAAATTCACAAAAATTAAAAAACATATATTGAAAATAACGAGTAGAAAATCATTCACACAAGTTTACCAGTATTTCTACTAGGCCAGGGACTTATTCATTCATGACTTTCGAGATTTTCATCTGCTCCAGAGTTCAACAATTCATACACATTATGTATACATATTTTTATACCAGCCATTTTTAAGCAGCAAAATTCACTTGGAAAAATTCCTTACTCAGCCTGCCCTGCCGGTTCTCTTTTCCACTTCACTCTTTCTTTACAGGCTGTGTAACGAATTGTTTAATTTTGATGTATCAGTTGTATTAATGAGGGTAACAACTCATTAACACAACTGAAACTTTGTTGTTTCCGGCGAAGGAACTTGTAATTTTCCATCCAGCATTGTTATCTGAAAACAAGTTATAGCATTCGTTCGAGACCAGTACACAGGACAGGGCTGTCCTGTTTTCTTAATGTGTGACTATATGCATATTTACTTTATAATGAGGGCACCTCTAATTATTAAGTAAATATACCACAATGATTAGCCGAGGTTCGAAACAAAAACCTTTGTGTAATAAGTCACATAGCGTACCCCACGATTACAAGATAAGAAGCGAAATCGTTTCTTAAAAGTTATTTACAATATAACAAAGTCACCAGAGATAATAAATTAAATTTCTATATTTTCCTAACAGGTAGCGCTAGTTTACAATAAGTTGTAGTTCAATATATTTCTAACATATAAAGCTAGCTTACAGAAAACTATAGTGATGCCATATATTAATACAAATTAGAAACATCAATATACTCTTGTTCTTTTTATAAAATTAATATTAATTATATAAAAATATAAAATGTATAAAAATATAAAATAAATTTATCATAAAAAAGTGTTATAAAAATTGGGTTTTAAATAAGTATTATAAAATCTCAAAGTATTAGGAGACTATAACGTATTCTATTGTATTTGCCAGAGACAGACCAATCACAGATGCAAAAGGAAGTTATGGTTGATAAAGTGGAACTCACTTCGAAGCCGATAATTTAAAGATGACAGAAGTTGTGGTTTGATAAGCATACAGACCGACAAATTTAAGATGCAAAAGTGAGATATAGTGTTTACCAAATGTTAGCTAATAAATTAATAAAAAATTTAAATTAAAACGATAAATAAAATCTAAAAATTCTGAAAAAGTTTCCAAAATATGACTAAATATTTAATATTATACAATTCATTTAGAAAAATACTTTTTTAATCGAACGAATAAATTACAAATATATATCTAAAAATCTGTATAAAATTATCAATACATTTTGCTGTTCATTTAAATCATTAATATTTTCCATTCAATAATATATAACAAATTATACAACTTCGTGTTTATTAATTATTTTGTATTTTCTTTGTTGTAATCATATAAACATAATATTTAATTTAAGAGATGTTGATAATAATCCAAGAAAAATATCAATAATACTTTCAGCAAAATCTTTATTATTTTATTTTTATAAACATGTATACATCTTGTGTAATTTTTTATTTCAATTGATCATATGCAAGATTACTTTGACTTACTAATATAACATTTCATATTGTATGTTCTGGTACATTTTTATTAAAATCAGGAGAAATTTTTATATTTGTTTTATCTTTAACCATTGTGGATTTTCTATAAGTACAGTCAGTTATATATAATGGTCTTCTAGCAAATAAATAATAATAATCGTATTCACCATCAGGTTTGAAAGCTGGTTTATAATAGAGGTCATTATTTCTATGATTTTTAGTAGTTTTTGTTTCATTATTTCTGAAATCGTGATATACTAAATACATTTTACAGAACAATACCGCATCAAAATCTAAGTTCCAATTTTCTTTAGGAAAAATTTCATTTCTTCCATTTATAACAGAAATGTTTCTCACATCACAATGATCAAACATAGAAGAATGATCATAACGTTCAGCACGATTTTTTCTACTAGTTTTAAAACCAACAGTTACAAATCACTCATATCAAATTGTAAATTATTACACTGATCTTTAATAACAAAATTTAATGTTCTTGTACCTTGAAGTTTTTTTTTTCTAAAAATTGCCAATAATTAAAGCTAATATGTGTTATTGGATTCTTATAAATTCTTTTTTTATATAGCATTTGCTGTATTTGCTTCATATACAAAAATTTGCCACACAATTTCTAATCTTTGAATAATAGTTATTCCTGTATCAGCATAACCTTTATCAACTGTTCCATCATCATTTATAGTTTGATAAACAAATAAACAATTATTATCCGATGAATTTCTATGTAATGTTAGCATATAACCTCCTTTAAAGTATATTTTATTATTATCTCTAAGAAAACCAAACAAATATCTAAATTGATAAATAATTTCATTTGATTTATTAGAATTCATAGATTTTCCAGAATATTTATTATAAACACGACTCATTTCTAAATAATATTTTTCTGATTAAAAGCTAACTAAGGCATGGATCATTGTAGTAGTAATTCAAGGATTATCAACAGCTTCAATTATTTTTCCATATTTTAAAATTTCAACTCGACAAAATTGAAACTGAGAAAAAATTAGCACAAACATAAATATTTTCATCTTGAACATAATAACTTATACTATCTCTCTTTGATAATCGAAATTGTTCATAACCATATGCATCATTTAGGAAAGAAAATCCATCACTAATATTTATATCAAACTTGATTATGATATTATAAATATTTAAATTTTTTTAGTTTGATCTGTTGGTGGAAATGTTTCTCTCTCAAACTCTCGATAGTTTTAAAACTTATTTATATAATAAAACATTTTTAAAGTAAATTTAAAAAGTAAAGATCCAGAAAAACAAAAACTGAGAATAAAATTACTCGTAGAAAAATTTAGAAATTATAAAGGATCACATGAGGCGGATTATGAAAGAAATAAAAAGAAAGAATTGCCTTTAATCAATGGATAACAAAATATTGGGTAAAAAGTTTCAGAAGTAACTGAAGAAAATAAGAATTTAATAACAACATTAGTTCCAATTGCTGTAAAAAATTTGAACTATCCACCAACACCAGAAGAAACATAATTTTAAACCATCATAAATTGATATTGAAGAACAATTAGTACCCAGACCTATATTGAATTCGAACTTTAGAATCTTGTGCAAACTGTAATGTTTGAGAAAAAAATATCATCTTATTTGAATAATATAAATTATGATATATTTGTAAGAATAGGTGATGTATATAAAAATAAATTATGTGATACTAAAGTTATATTTGATGAAAATTATATTATAAAAATAAAAAAGTTCAGACGGACTTTTAAAATTATTTACTGGAAGAGACATATATCTAAAATATTATAGATTTTAATCATGTTAAAGATTTAATAATTGTGCAGAAATTTTAAAAAATACTGATGCTATTAGACAAAGCACAGATTCAAGTGATAACCAATATAAATATCCGCAATCATAGGGTATTAATAATTATAAACTTTTAACTTCAAGGATTTGGAAATCTTAAAAACCTAAATCACTTTCAGATACTCATGAAAGAATTGGCGAAGGAATACAACACTAGAATAATTTGCCTAAAGAATATACATGGATGACTGATGTAAGAAAATTAATTTATACATTATTAGTTATTCATGGTGCAGAAAATGCTGAAAAAGAAAATTATCATAATTAGAAAATTTGTATTATGAATATATTAAATAATAACTTTTCTGATTTTGATGTTAATCCTACAGGAATACAATATCTTATAATTATTTTAATGTTATTCCTTTTCATTTTCGAATTCTGAACATTATAGTTAAGGAATAATAAATTGGGCTTTAAATAATTTAAATTTACCAGAAATGCATTTAACTCGTTATAATTATTGTGATCCTTTCACAAAATCAGATGAAAGATAAGAAAGGGGTAGCATAGGAAATAATAAACATGATGAACTTTGTAAATATAACGATATTGCTTATAGAGGTCATACAGATTTACAATCACGACATGAAGCTGATAAATATTTACGACAAGGAGCTCGAGAAATAATGTTAGATAAAGATACACCAATTAGTGAAAAATTTGCTTCAGCATTTATTTCAGGAACTTTGTTTACTAAAAGAAAATAAGTTTGGAGAATTAAAACACGCCAATATAAATAAAATATTTACCTATTATATAAATATATATATATGAAGATAAAAATATAATTCTTGATATTCCAATCAATTAACTTAGACTTTTAGATACTGATAAATTTTTAACTAAATATCAAATTAAAAAGGAAAACAAAAAAAATGAAGTTGGAAAATTATTTATATTAACATTATCATAAACAATATCAAAAAAATTATTGAAAAAAAAACATGATCTGGTTTAAAACTGATTGATTTTTTGTATTATTAATCCAAATTTAGGTTTATTAGGTGTATTAGCAGCTGGAGCCAGTAGTATTTATAATTCTGCTGAAGAAACTATAAAAAATAAACAAGAATTGGAAGAATAAAAATTATATAATTTAGAAATGGAAAATAATATTCTTATAGGTGTAGAAAGAAAAATTAATACCATAAATATTTGGAATTAATTCCCTTATCTGATATTGATATTAAAAATTATGTAAAAAATTTAAAAACTAATATATTTTGGAAATGTTTATGTGATTGACAAATAACAAAATAAAATTAATAAATATGAATGTAATATATTAAATTTAAATATATCTGCAAATTTTGGTACTCATTAGGTTTTTTATTATAAAATTAATAATATGTATTGTTTCGATTTATTTGGTAGATATATTCCTATAGAAATAATTAATTATTTCAATAATTACCAAAATTTTAATAGTAGAATACAAAATTTGGTTCCATTATGTGGTCATTAATGTTTAATAGTTTTAGATTTACTTTCTAAAGGATATAATATTTCTAAGATAAATTCTGCATTATTAAATGACAGATTTATTTGGAAAACCTTTAATCAGTTTTTGAGATAAATAATTAAAAATTGATGATAAAATTTAAAAAAAATGTATTCGAAATATATATTTTAACAAATATATTAAAAATGATAAATTTTAATATTTCGAAGAACGACCTAAAAATTATCATAAAAATCTGACAAAAAAAATTACAAAAAATTAAATTTTAAATTATATTAATAATCCTGATGCTATTAAAGTTAGACTAAGTCAATTTAATTCATTTAGTAAAAATGTTTGCTCATGAATCTTGTTTAACAAAACATGTTAAAATTATTATTTTAATCAATTTATAAATAACTTAGCTTTGAAAAGTGAAATAAATAATTCAATTAAAAATGGCATTTTAGATAATTTTGAAAATGATATCTCTTCGGAAATTGTTCTAAATAATTATATAATAAATGATAAATTTTTTATTTTAAAAAACGATATTGTTTTCAAAACTGGTTTTAATAGATATATTAAAAATGACGCATTTAATAAATTAAAAAATATTGTTTCTTTGAAAACTGAGTAAATTATATTAAAAATTTTATGATTTTGATGAATGAGCAAAGAAATGTCATTAAAAAAATTATTAAATAATATTATCCCACCAAATTTGATTCAAATATATCGGATTTTAATAAAACAATAAAATAAAATTTGAATATTTATGCATTAAAAACTGAGTTAAGTGATTATGTTAAAGGTAAAAATGATTATCAATTAAAAGATTTATTGTTCCTTGAAATTTGAATTAAGTTATTACTTAAAAAGTATTTAATTTAATCAACTCAATAATGATGTTGTTTCGAAATCTGATAAAAAAAATTGTGAATAATAATGAATTTAATCAACTCAAAAATGATATTCCTTTAAAATAAGAATGAAATAATTATGTTTAAATTGATAAATTTAATTTTTTAAAAAGAAGTGGTTGTAAAATTAGAGTTCGAACACAGTGAATATATTACAAATAAATTTTACAATATTAACAACAAGTTAACTGATAAAATACAGTTAAATTTGATTTTGATATAGCTAATAAGGTTTAGGATTACACTTTTTTATATTCAGTAAAATTAATGAAATTTTTTCATTAATATTAGTTTCATTGACTAGACATGAAAATCCTTTTGAAAATGTCAATTTTATAGATAGATTGAGTTTAACGAATTTAATGGATCGATATGGAATTACTTTCTTCAATAACAAAAATGTTATTGTTCAATTGGATTCAAATTTAATTGACGTAATTCAACCTTTTGTAGCTACAGACTTCAATAAAATCAAATTTTTCCCTGAGGTATATTTAATTGAATCTTTGCGAGCCAAAATTAATATTATTACGTTTGATGAACATATTAGAAATATATATATATATATGGCAATTCATTATTTTACATATTAATATTTAAAAATTAAATGTATGGTAATGAAAACAAAATATTATTAAATATTGCAAATCCAATTGTTCTAAATTATGTTATAAATGTAGAAGATTTTCAGACGAATGGAATACAAACAATAAATTTAACTGGGAAATGAACTACAGGAAAGGCTTATCAATATTCAGATTGCCTTACTCGATTAGGTTATTTTTCATTTTTATTTGATTGTACAGTTTATTAGAACTAATACAGATATTTATTATTCATTGATTTGAAGTATTGTTGGAAGAGGTCGTTATATTGATTTTTCAAAACTATTCCCTATAAAAAAAAGCGATAAATTTTTTTTCAATTAGTTAATGGAATTCAAATTGCTAAAGGTTTTGAATTCATATTTCTATGATTGTAGTTTTTAAAGGAATATAAAACAAATTTCTATATGAATGAAGAACACTTTGTGTTTAAAAAGTAAAAAGCAACTAACACTAATAACATAAAAATTGAAAATACAGCTAATTGATAAAGAATTACGAAAATGTATTTGTTTAATATGTGGATACAAAAAATTATACCAATAAAAACAAGTTGTCTATTCGCTAAGGAATAATCAATTAATTATATAAACTAATAACAATAACATTTTCTAGAAGAAAAGTTATTTAATTTCAAATTGATGATTTATGACAAGCTGATTTAGTTGAAATGAATTCTAGAAAGTTAAAAGATATTTCAAAAATTATATAAATATATTTTGCCAATGATCGATGTTTTTTTTTCTAAGTATGATTTGGCAATTCCAGATAAAGATTTATCTAGCAAAAATATTATAAAAGCTATTGAATCTATTTTCAAAACAAGAAAACCAAATAATTTGCAAACTGATAATTGCAAAGAATTTTATAATAATATATTTAAAGAATTAATGTAAATAATAATATTAATCATTATTCAACATTTAGTGTACTTAAAGCTAGTGTAATTGAAAGATTTAACAGAACTTTAAAAATAAAATGAGAAAAATATTTGCCATGAATGGAAATTATAAACAGGTTGAAATTTTAGATGAAATTATTAGAGTATATAATAATATGAAACACAGAACTATTATTATTAAACCTATAAATACTAACAAAAATAATGAAAAAATATTAAAAAATTTAGATGTTGAAGTCAAGTATAAAATTGTTGATATTATTACAATTGATAAAATAAAAAAATATTTGAAAAAAATGTTTCTGCTAATTGGTCAAAAGAATTATATAAAATTAATAAAGTTTTCAAATATGATTATTAATTTATATTTTAAAAGGTATGAAGGTGAAGAAATACAAGGTAGTTTTTATGAATTGGAAATTATGAAAACTGATTTTCCTGATCAATATTTAGTTGAAAACGTTTTCAAAACAAATTAATGTTTGAATGTTTATTTTACCAAGAAAAATGTTTTATTAATGACAAAATCCATATCAAATGAAATAATTTTTCTTGGTTTTATTGGTTTTTGTAATGTTTCCGTTTTTATCTGTTTATGCAAATACTTACAAACATATTACGCACCATGTCTAATAGACCAGTCGAAAACTATATAAATGAGGGACCACTAACACAGTTGTTTTATATTTCAGTGAAGAATGTAACATATTTAGTAAGTGAAGGAAAACACGCGTATTATAACTGAATTTCCAGATACAGGTGAAGATATTTGGGCGGTGAGCCGATGAGTGTGATTGAGGTGAGTATGGAGCAGCGCCGGAACAAAAGGGTGAGAGAAACGGGATTTCCCTGAGACAACTCGTCGACCAGGTCCATTGTCCGGCACGATTACCGAATGCGAAAATCCGAGAGGGACCTGGCTGGGGATTGAACCTGGTTCGCCTTGGTGGGAGGTGAGCAGGCTAACCGTACAGCCACCATGGCCCTCTCCAGATATAAGCATAATGTTTTAAAGTAACTGTTTCGTGGGTCAGGCATCCTTTAGTGATTGAAAAAGAGATATTCTCACTTATTTAGGTTTGTAAAAATTACAGTTTGTCGGTCCACCAGACTCACTTAATTTCTCTCGGCACCATGTTGGGTGCCAAATTAACATGTCCCCAGTGATGTACTCCTACAGAGGGCTGACATGGGGGGCAGCAATGGGTATTTTGCAGTTAGCTCTTCCAGCGGGGATGGTGGCACCCAGCTCTCTTCGGCATCAATTCAAGGCAGGGGAGATCACTGTCCATAGGGGAACAGGATTGTTGACAGAATTAGAAGTCGCTGCCACCCCATGGTAGAAGAAATCCTCGACGTGGGTCAACGCCTAGAATTCAACGATAAATTTGACAAAATTGAGATTCACTGTTACGAGCCTTATCTTGTCGGGCCTTTTGCTCTCAGAAGGGAGGTTCGAATACCTATACAGCGTCAATATATTTACACCTTGACTAGACAGCCCTTTGTGCGCATAACAGGCATGCTAACGAAGGCAGATTGGGCCCACCCGACCACAGCCAAGTTGGTTATAAATAGGATTCTGCACCTTTTCGAATGCGTAATGTACGAGATAAATGTCATCGCAATTGACAAGTCTCGAGATGTGGGTATAACCTCGTCGATAAAAAATTACCTATCCCTTTTGCCCAACCATCTCTCTGCAACAAAGATGGCAGGCTAAGGAATCGAAGATGACTACAGTGTTCCCATTTACTCTGAAGGCAGGTTCGAAGTATGCATGCTGCTCTTCTTGCTACAGGAATTCACCGAATTTCATAAGAAAATAATAATAGGAGCGGGGTAGGAACTGGTGATTATGTTGGCCACATTGCATTTGGATAGTTTTGGGAGTCGGAGAGAATACAAGGCCCGTCTCTCTTACTTTGAACATCATAGAATGATTAGTCCTTCACGTGACCCCGACTTCTGGCAAAGGTGTCAAGCTGTTGAACTATGCCAAGAAAGAAAAAGTTATCGAAATAGCATTCAGAAGTTGGTGCCTGATAACCTGCCTGGCCCTGTCCGCCGCCATGCGAAATCACTGCGTCGTAAAAACACCTTCTAGCACAGAAAAACTACGCTACATCATACTGGCGCTTCAGAAAAACCAATAGCATAGTTTCGGAGCCGACAAGTCTACGTTCGACCACTGCTAATTCGAAAACGTAAAGATATTTGTGAATAGCGAAAGGTACCCCTATATCGACCTGAACACTACGTTCGACCAAGAAGGTTTCACTTTGCTATATTATGTGTATTCGCAATTCCAATCATCGTATTATGGACGCGAGGCACATCCCATCCTGAGCTCCAAAAATTTTCGAGATGTCACCTTTGCTGGTGTTCGATACATCGAAGCAGAACGAGCGCGTGCATAATGTTATGGTCGACTCCCGGATCGAATAATTCACCAAGGAAAATGCGCCCGCAAATACCGCAGCCTACTGCTTGATACTCCACGACAGAATCGTTCAGTACGATTGCTTTTCCGGTCTGGTAAAAATCATCAGTTAATTAAGCACGTAAATACGCATGGAGTGGGGACTCATGTTTCAGTCGTAAAAATGTACTGTAACTTGCAAGGTTTATGGAGCAAAGATGGCTTTGTGCTCGAGTAAATCGCCATCACGGATTGTCACGGTGTGACTCGAACCCGCAACTTCCAGCTTCCATATACGAGGGAAATGTTGGATGCCAAGAGCAAGAAAACAAACGCGTGATTGACGAAGCACTACCACAGACTGTGCTGGTGGTACGAAGGCAAGATTCCGTATCATCAGGTGGGAAATATGCTGAGCGACTTTCTGATGCAGTACCCGCGAGGACCGATTTATGTGGCGGGGTCCGAGCAGAAAAAATGGCTAAGGAATTTTGGCATAAACGAATTGGAAATAATTGACATACAGGACAATTATGGGTGTCCTTCCCTTCGTAAAATGAGGAAAGAAACGGATCGGAGTTATTTGGTGAGCGCTTCGAAACACTCCAGTAACTTTACGAATGGCATGCTCATTTCATGGTGATATACACACGGTTATACACTGAGGCGACAAAGGTTATGGGATACCTCCTAATACCCGTATCGGACCTCCTTTTTCCCGGTGAAGTACAGCAACTCGATGTGGGATGGACTCAACAAGTCGTTTGAATTTCCCGACAGAAATATTGAGCCATGCTGCCTCTAAAGACGTCCATAATTGCGAAAGTATTGCCATTGCAGGAGTTTGTGCACGAAACGACTTCTCGATTACGTCCCACAAATGTTCGATGGGATTTATGTTGGGCGATTTTAGTGGCCAAATCATTCTCTGGAATTGTCCAGAATGTTCTTAAAACCAATCGCGAACAGTTGTGGCACGGTGACATGGCGCATTGCCATCCATAAAAATTCGATCGTTGTTTGGGTAAATGAAGTCCATGAATGGCTGCAAGTGGTCTCCAAGTAGCTGAACATAACCCTTTCGAGTCAATGATCGGTTCAGTTGGACAAGAGGACCCGGTTCATTCCATGTAAAAACAGCCCACACCTATGGAGCCACCACCAGCTTGCACAGTTCCTTGTTGACAACATGGGTGCATGGATTCGTGTAGTCTGCGCCTCACTCGAACCCTACCATCAGCTCTTACCAACTGAAATCGGGACTCATCTGACCAAGCGACGATTTTCCAGTCGTCTAGGGTCCAACCAATATGGTCACGAGCCCAGGAGAGGCGCTGCAGGTGATGTCATGCTCTTAGTAAAGGCACTCGAGTCGGTCTTCTGCTGGCATAGCCGAGTACAGCCAAAGTTCGCCGCACTGTCTTAACGGACACGTCCGTCGTAGGTCCCACATTGATTCCTGCGGTTATTTCACGCAGTGTTGCTTGTCTGTTAACACTGAACATTCTGCGCACACGTCGTTGGTCTCGGTCATTAAGTGCAGGTGGTCGGCCGCTGCGTTGTCCATGGTGGGAGCTTATGCCTGAAATTAGGTGTTCTCGGCATACTCTTGACACTGTGTATCTCGGAATGTTGTCTTCCCTAACCATTTCCGAAATTGAATGTCCCATGCGTCTAGCTCCAACCACCATTCAGCGTTCAAACTCTGTTAATTCCCGTCGTGCGGCCATAATAACGTCAGAAACCTTTTCACATGAATCACTTTACTACAAATGTAAGCCCAACCAATGCACGGCCCATTTATACATTTTGTACGCGATACTCTTGCCATCTGTATATTTGCATATTGCTATCCCGTGACTTTTTTAACCTCAGTGTATATCTCTTTACTTAAACATGGTTTTTTTGTATGCCAGATAGCGTTCGAGAAAAGCTCGAAGAGGTGATTTGGCACGATGCAGAGTCGGAAAAAAAATACAGTTTTATTCTGGTGCATATGCAAAATTATCTTAAATAGTTGCTGCGAACACCTACTGCAAGTCCTATGGGTGATCTTAGGCTGAGTTAAATACGATGATACCATATAACGTTACAGTCACATGCATATATGTAATAATTCCACAATGCGAAATAAAATTATGTAAATAAATTGAAACCGAAAATAAATTAGTCGCCCAGTCGAGCACGAGATACCGCGGGAGCAAGATGACGCCATTTCATCCAGAAAAACTGTATGTCTTGTCATATCCGGATGACTCTAAATTCACCTATTTGTTCTAGCAGTCTGGATCACTACATACCAACGAAGAAAAACGTGATGGATCACTAGTTATATTCAGTGATTCTGGGTGATTGCGAGCCTACTCAACAGTTAATAACTTGCTGTTCTCCTGGAAATTGTGTGGTTCATCACATGAAAATAACTACGACTCTTCCAGCAACCGTGGACCAGGTTTTGGAATTTGCAGCAACTTCGAGTCGAGGCAAGGTCAACCCTCCTCTTACGACCACCGAAATTCACCCCCCGGACTGCTCCGCCCAGGTCTGCATACGTCGGCAAAATAATACTAAACGTCGAAGGTCGTGCCACAGCCACCGTTTTGACAACACAATGCATAAAAATTCTTGGGAACTTGCATCGAACTGTGAAGCATGCCCATGCAAACGTCCACATGTGACGTCAACTGCTACCGCCATTATGGGTTCGTCCACGACCGACTTTTACATGGAAGAAGGCACTTTGAGCATTCCATTCTACAGCGTCAGATCGAACGTCAAAGACTGCTAATATTTATTACGAACAAGTTTTGGCTCGCACATTAAATTTTTAAAGACTCGAATTTTACATGCATTTATAATTTTTGACGTGACAACGTCTTATAATTCGATAGAGCCGGCTGCACGCACGAAAAAACATGACTCATGCGGCGTTACCTCGCTCTGAGGCGTTCCATGTAAGGCTTGAAGTGCAAGCGAGAGCGCGGAACGAGCGAAAAAGAAGCACAATCGGCCTTTGCGTTCGGCAGCGTTCGACATCCGTCTCTCTCCTACTGACCGACGTTGTCACGTTCAACTATCGTCAGTAAACCGACTTTACAGACAACCAAATTAATTAAATGAAAAACGAAAAATCAAGATGGCGGACGATGACTGTGACGCCTACGAAAATGGCGGACTGCACCGACCNGTTTAAATAAAACATACCTGTGTAAAAAATGAATTATCTGTGTATTTATATTTTAAACCTTTTCTTTTTTAAATGTAATATTGTTTTTTTTGCAAAATAAATAAAGTGTGGAAAAATTAATTATTAGTAAAAATTGTATTTTAAAGATTGGTTCGCTGGAACATTCAGTACCAAAGGAGCAAGGGGGACTCTTTCCACGAACGTATATGGCTTTTGAGTTGGCGACTGAGTAATTCTCCACATCCGCTCGGATGTACCCGGTCACACGCGTGCCGCAAGCCGATCAAAATATTGCCATGCTGGGATCAATACGAGTTTCCCAGCGATTAGTTGCGTTTCCGATCTCATACCATGATTAGCTGTTCTCCCGGATCAAATTCAAAGTCGATGGCCAGCGCTGTTCCGCTGGTATCCTCTCCAGGCCGATCCTGGGAGCTGCAACGTAGCTCTTACTGCAAGGAAAAACTCCCACTCCCTTTTTTAGCCTTTGGCCATCCCTTTACTCCATTACTTTGTTATTGGTCACTAAAATAATTTAGTTGATAAAATATTAATACTTTAATGACATATATACATTAAAAGAAAACTAATAATGTTAACTTATTTAAGGGTTCTGCCTACATAGTTATAAAATTTAATATAAAGGTAAATGCTTTATTCGCAGGCGTACAGACACAGG